>ML808830.1:409631-435269 GCA_009831015.1 Picea engelmannii
TGGAATTTGGCACTCCTTAACACAAGATGATATTGTGTATTTTGTGCTTTGGAGAGTGTATCTCTCTACCTATTCCAAAGTGCTAGCCTAGCTAAATGTTGGTGTAATAGAGCCCTAGAAAAGAGTTACTAGTTAAATTTTACGATTGCGTAGTGTTATTAAGGGTTGTTGTTACTCAAAGGAAGCGGAGATGAAACTGATGTTGTATGAGACTCTGACCCAACGATGCATAGATAGGAATGAAATATATCAATTTCCGTTCAATGAATCCTATGTACGGGAGGGAAAGAGAATTTTTCCAGATCAATCTTGAACTACGATACACAATTTCCCTTAAAATGCAATTGCAACAAATCATGAATAATAACAATTCTCTATTGTTCCCTTTTCAATAATTTCAACAATTGATTTTCAATGTTTTCGAAAACGAAAATGCTTTTGAAAGAAAAACGTTGTTCACTTTTCAGAAAAGACCTACACCATAATGGTGAGAGTGAAGAAAACCAAAAAACTAATGAACAAGCAATAGACAAAAAACCCAAACCAATCTTTCAATGGAAACAAAAATAAAAAGCAGACCAAACTAGTCTCATCAATTGCATGAGAAAAGTAATCTTCCAAATGATGAGCAAATGACAAAGACAAAGAAACGCAACTTTCAACCGATCGTCGGTTCTTAACCAAACAAGCACACTTAGATTCCAAAATCGGAGAGTATATATTTACCGAGAAAAGTCAAGAAACGAAAGTCGAGAAAAATGGACAGGAAGAGCCTTTGATTTCCTAAGACTGTTCGTGCTCAAAAACGAAGACAAGAAAACATCAACCAATGGTCCAAGAAGCTCTATTCAGGCACATATACTGATTTGGGTAGCTGAACATGCAAAACTCGTAAAGCCAAAATTTTAAAAAGAGGGTTCGCATGCTAACAGTGTTACACAGTGCGAGAATGGGTCATTCTCACAGGCCAGCTTTGAGCAGAGTGCGAGAACCTCGCACTGGACCTAAAAGCAAGGTGTGAACTCAATATATTCTCGTAGGCCACTGTGGAGTGCAGTGCGAGAATGTCTGGAACTAAGCAAATTTTTGGAAAAAGACAAAAAATTTGAAGAGGCCTCTGGACTCAGAGGGTCTATCAGGGTATCCTAAAGACTCAGAGATTGATATGAATGGAAAAAGGAAAGGCAAGAGCAAATGGCCAAGGAAAAACACCAAAAATCACAAGGAAGATGGGTTATCTCCCTAGTGGAGTCGCCAATTTTGTTATCGTACTAATCGGTAGGTGCAGACACTAACAGATCTCCCTAGATCCACCTGGATCTAGAACAAAACAGGACAGGACATGACTCTTTCCCTAAGTTTTGACCATTGAATTAGCTAGTAGGGAGGAACAAGTAATATACCTTTTTATTTCTTCCTAGGGTCTTTGTTGCTCCTGCTTTGCTCCGGTGCTCTCGTGAGTTCAAGACCAAGACAACACAAACCAACCAAAGTGAAGATAGCAAAATATATTCAACTGTCAACTTATGTGTATGATCAAGGAATTACACAATAAAGTAAGAATGACTTTCTGGGAAAAGGACATGCCACTGTATCATATTAATCGAAAGTTCAAGAATACAACTTGATCACCTTGATGTCGCAAGCTTCCTTTCGGTGGCTCTTGGCTCCAACACACACACTTGCTCGATCCTTGTATGAAGAATATCCAATTTCTCTTGATAGACTTGCTAGAGTCTCCAAGCTCCTATTCAAGCTAGGTCCTTCACACAATTCTTTCACCAATTCTCCAATGAATCTTGCTTAACCTTTTCCATGAGAATTCCATCAATATATAGGAGAGAATGAGATGGTTACTTGGATAAGAATGATCCCACAATATCAGGGAAACCAGTACAAAGATAACCATTCGAATTCCAACCCATTCTTCTAGAAGATTCCCTTCTAGAACCATTGAGACTTCATCTTTTTCCAAGCTTTAGAACAAGTTTGCACCCTAGCTATGTAGCACACTGCGAGAAGTTCGCACCCTAGCTTAAGGCAGCTTGCGAGAATGGGTCATTCTCGCACCCTAGGATATTAGCAACCTATGAACTCTCTTCAAAAATATGTTTTCTGGGAAGAGATGAATGTCACTTTTCTCAAGAGAAAGTTCTTATGAGGAGCCTGAGTACACCATCATCAATACACCATCAAGATTGACCAAAATCATGCGTAACACCTTACTACAACTCACTGTCTGAAGTTTACCTAAGACCTCACTTGCCCATGCATGCCTGGTCTAGTTTCGTAGTTAGAACAATATTGTTTTGAGTTAACTTCCATTCGATCACCCCCTTTTTATAAACAAATCGTGACATAAACTGATGGGCGTCGGGCTCTGCTCCTGCTGCAATCCAGGAGTGACTTCTGACACTAACATTTCTGGCGCCGTTGCCGAGGATGAAGTTGAAAATTTTCCTCGAGATTGAACGACATTGAGCCTCTGATTATGAAGGTGCATCAGGTATCAGGGCCTCTGAAGATTGCTACTATGCACCTGGTGACTCCATTGTGATGACTCCACTGTGGCGAACCTGTCGTGTTAATTGTGGCTTTCAGAGGCAGACACACACGGTCCCATCCATAGTTGTTTCTAGCTACACCTGAAACTGATCCAGAGGTGGTTCTCAGAAAAGGAAAGGCCTCTGAAGGAGAATCTTTCGTCGCCGAACTAGGTAATCCGCCATCTCCTTCTTTAGGAACTCTATTTTCTCCTCCTCAGTTTCATAGCAGACCTTTTTCTGAAGTTTCCCGTTTCCTGAATTTCAAGAGTGTTCCTGTTGAGTTCCCCCCCCCTGGTTTGGGATTGGAGGGAGAAATTCTTATCACTCCCCTCTCCCCTGAAGCTGTACCTTGGTATAGACCCAGGACCACAGAAGATTTCCCCACTCCTAGCTTTGCCACTCCTCTTATTACTGTTGTCACTTCTACACAAAGAGAAGCATCTGCTAGCTTAAGCTCACTAGCCTTCTCCCTAGATCCCCTATTGTTTTTCATTCCACTTAGAAGCTCATCCCCAGTATCCCCTTTTTGAGATCCTTCTCCTCTGAGTTCTCCTCCACATAATATCCCTATGGCAGGAGCAAATCCCCCTATGACCAGAATGGAGGCTATTATAGCTGCTAGGTATGCTCCCCTTGTGTTACCTCAGCCTTTCAATGCCCTCCCAGCAGATGGTTACCTCAAGCAGCTTCCCAAGTTTACAGGTGAGGGGGACATAACTGCAGAAGAACACCTAGAAGCCTTTTACAGTTTTACAGATGATAATGTTATCATGCATGCAGGCGTATGGATGAGGATTTTTGTCCATAGTCTTCAAGGTGAGGCTAGAAAATGGTTTAAGGCCCTGCCTCCTGGATATATTGATGGGATCGAAGCTTTGGATAATGCCTTTTTGAGACAGTGGGGAGATAAAAAAGACTTCATGTATTACATGACAGAGTTTGGGTCTTTGAAGATAAAAGAAGGAGAGTCTGTCTCTGACTTCTCCAAGAGATTTAATAAAATGTACAATAAAATCCTTGCTGAGATAAAACCCTCCGAAGCCTCTGCAAAGATCACTTATGCTAGTGTCTTTGATCTCGATTTCTGCCTCCTGTTGAGGGAAAGAAGAGCCACTACTCTGGCCCACATGCAAGATGCAGTCATGGAGGTAGAATCTAACATATTGGTTGTTGACCGACTCAGGAACACTGTTGATAGAAACAGATCTAGGAAGAGGCTTGAAGCCTCCCCATCCAGTTCCTCTCCCCTGCCCCTTCAGACAGATGAGACAACCAGAGTGCTAAAATCACTTTCTGCCAGGATGGAAAGGTGGGAATTAGAAGGGAAGCCCATGTACAGAAATTCCAAAAATACAGATAGAAGGGGCTTCAGGAAGCCTAATAACAATGTGCCATAGGCTTTCCCAAGGGAACAAAGGAGCAGAGATAGAGATGATCAGAGGATTCAAATCCCTCTCCAAAACAACCTAGTTTCTCATGAGGAAGGGGAGGAGGTGGATGAACTCGACCCTGAGATCCAGTGCATCGAGGACATCCCCGTTTCCTCATTTGACTCAATCTGCATATGAAGAATCCCTTATCAACACTCAAATCAATGAGTTGAGTAGAGGGGGAAAAGCCCGCAACACTCCTAATAGATATAATCTCAGGTCAAAAAAGAAAGAAGGTAATTTTGACATCCAGGATCAGCCCCTCATAGCGGAAAGGCCTACTAAAGTTGTAACAACCACTACTAAAGGAAATAAAACTCAGAATACTTCGCCAGTAGCCAAGGAACCTGTCTCTGAGGTAAGGGAAGCTCCTAAGCCTATTCCCTCCTTTAATTTTGAGCATGAGATTCAGAAGATTAGAATCCCTGTACCCCTATCCAAACTAGTTAAAAATGAAGATTTCAAAAGGTCCCTCTCCAAGCTGCTACAATCTGAGCCCCCCCAGCCTTCCATGGACTTAATAAATCTCCAAGATGAAAAGCCAACAGTTGTCCTAGGGCCCATGGTAGAAGATAGAGATGATTCATCCCCTCCTTTCTACACATCCCCGAACATACATGATAAAGTGTTGCATAATTGCCTCATGGATTCAGGGGCTTCCCATAACCTTATGCCCAAAATAGTAATCGAAGAATTGGGATTGGAGGTGACAAAAACTTATCATGATTTGTACTCTTTCAATTCAAGGAGAGTGCAGTGTCTGGGAGTCATCAAAGACCTGGTGGTTTCTTTGTTTCTGCTCCCCACAAAGAGTGTGGTCATGGATATTGTGGTAGTTGATGCCCCCCCCAAATTCAGCTTGTTGTTGTCAAGATCTTGGATTAAAAAGCTTGGAGGAACATTACAATTAAATCTCACATATGCCACCATTCCAGTCTTCAGAGGGGAGCAAAAGAGGTTATATAGGGAAGCTTAGTTGGCCTACATTGTTAGTGACGAAGCAAACCCCACCAATCGTCCTATCTTCGCACTTGACACTGGTCTGGGGTCTAGTTTATTGTAGCTCATTGATGCTCCGGAAGATCATGTCCAAGTCAGAAAACAACCCAATCTTAATTATCAGATTCCCCCTCCAACCATCTCTGTTTGGAAGATGTTCTTCGACAAAGCTTCTTCTAGCGAAGGCGCTGGCGCTGGAGTGGTTCTCATATCACCTTGTCAAGAGACCATATCCCTGTCATACAAGCTAGAATTTGAAACTACCAACAATGTGGCAGAATATGAAGCTCTTGTTCTGGGTATGAGGGCTGCAAAAGAAATGGGAATTAAAGAAATAACAGTATTTGGAGATGTTGAGTTGATTATCCAGCAAGTCAGAAAGGCTTATCGTGCTAATCATCCTCAGCTTAGAAATTATAGAAATGAGATATGGGACTTTATTGATAATTTCTTTTTGGCTTTTAACATTTCTTTCATTCCGAGGGGGGGAAAACACTTCAGCCAATTCTTTAGCTGTCTCATCTAGTCTGCTCAAAGTTCCTCTGCCGCCTATGGTCAAATATGATGTTGAAATAAAATATAGGCCCTCTGTACCAGACAATGTCAAGCATTGGAAGGTATTCGAAGATGATCTGGATATCAAAAAATTTGTCCAATCTGTTGATGAATTTTCTGTGTTGCACATTGATCAGGATCCTGACCTAGAAGGTGACCCTCACCCTGAGGTGTTTTTAAATGAAATTGCTAATCATCAAATTATTCAGCTGCCTAACAATCACATTCCGAGGGGACTAGTCCCTTTACAAAGATTGTTCGATGGGAATGACGTGGTAGTAAAGGGTAAGGTTTCAAATGAAGATGCCGACACGGCTAAGTGTAACATTGGCACGCAGGAGGAGCCTCGGTTTGTCAAATTATCAAGCAGCCTGACCAATGAATAGAGGGCGGAATATACTAAGTTATTAAAGGAATTCGTTGATGTGTTTGCATGGGCCTATGAAGACCTCAAGACTTATGACACATCTATCATTGAGCACAAGAACCCACTGAAAGAAGAGGCTAAGCCATTCAGGCAGAAGCTGAGACAGATAAATCCCATGTTGTTGCCCGTCATGGAGAGAGAAGTGAAGAAATTGTTAGATGCCCAAATCATTGTCCCTTTGAGATATTTTGAATAGGTGGCCAATTTGGTCCCGGTGAGGAAAAAAAGTGGAGAAATCAGGCTCTGTGTTGATTTCAGGAACCTGAACAGGAGCTCAAAGAAAGACAACTACCCCTTGCCCAACATGGAGCAAATACTGCAGAGTGTAACTGGTGCATCTAGGATATCCATGATTGATGGTTTTTCTGGCTATAATCAGATATCAGTCATGCCTGAGGACAGAGAAAAAACGACCTTCACCACTCCTTGGGGCACATTCATGTATGCCAAAATGCCTTTCGGATTGATGAATGCAGGAGCAACATTTCAGCGAGCCATGGACATAGCCTTCATTGGGGAGAAAGATAAGTTTGTGGTGATCTATCTGGATGACATAACAGTCTTCTCCAGGTCTAACAAAGAGCACTGCTGTCATCTGAGAAAAGTTTTTTTGAAGTGTCGGAGGTTTGGCCTATCCTTAAACCCCAAGAAATATTTGTTTGCTATGGAGGAGGGGAAGCTGCTAGGCCATATAGTATTAGCAAAGGGAGTAATAATTGATCCCAGCAGGGTAGAGGCAATTCAGACCCTGTCACTTCCCAGATCTAAGAAGGAAGTTCGGGCCTTTTGGGGGAAGATTAATTTTCTGAGGAGATTCGTCTCAAATTTTGTTAAGCTGGTGAAACACATCACAACCATGCTCAGGAAGGGAAAGGAAGTGAAATGGACCGCTGAACCCAGGGAATCTTTTATCCAAATAAAAAGGGCATTGACTAAGGCACCTGTGTTGATCAGTCCTGACTATTCCAAAGACTTCTTAGTTTTTTCTTTTGCTTCTTTTGATACAATAGCAGCGGTCTTATTGCAGAAAAATGAGGAAGGGAAAGAGCAACCCATTGCCTTCTTCAGTAAAGCATTAAGGGATGCAGAAATCAAGTATGAAATCATGGAGAAATAGTCCTATGCCTTAGTGAAAGCTCTCAAAGCTTTCAGAGTCTACGTCTTGCACTCAAAAGTGACCACATACATTCCTTCAGCTTCTGTGAAGGACATCCTTGTACAACCCGACATAGACGGGAGGAGGAGAAAGTGGATAGACAAGATCCTGAAGTTTGACTTGGCAATAAGGCCTACCAAATTGATCAAAGGTCAAGGCTTAGCCAAGTTGTTGGCTGAAGCAAATTGCAAAGCCTTGGGGGTAGAATTCATCAATGCATGTTCAGAAAATCAGCAGAATCAGTTGTCTGATGTAGACCCTCAAACAAAACCCTTGTTGGCTCGATGTCCTTGGTATAAGGATGTCATATATTTTTTGCAGGAGTTGCGGCCTCCAGATGGCCTGCAAAGAAACAAGGCAAGAGCTCTGAAGCTCAAAGCAGTTAGATACTGCCTTGTCGATCAAATTTTATACTGGAAAGACCCCCTGGGGGTGCTTTTAAAATGCATGAATCCACAAGAGGCTGACAAGATCATGGTTGAATTTCACAACGGCCTATGCGGAGGGCACCATTTCTGGAAGACCACAGCTCACAAAATTCTCAGAGCTAGGTACTACTGGCCCACCTTGTTCATTGATGTCTGTAGAGAAGTTAGAGCCTGCATCCCATGTCAAATATTTTTCAGGAAATCAACAGCTCTAATCTCTGCCTTTAAAGCCTATAGTTGTTTTGGGACCTTTCCAGCAATGGGGCCTAGATTTTATTGGAGAAATCCACCCTGCTTCTAGTGGGCAGCACAGATGGATCCTGACTGCCGAAGATTTCTTTACTAAGTGGATCGAAGTTGTCCCCACCAAGAGTGCTTCCCACAAGGTAATTATTGGATTCCTGGAAGACCTCATCACAAGATTCGGCTGCCCAAGAAAGATTGTTACTGATAACGCAACCTCATTCAAGGCTGGGCCATTAGCCAAGTTCTGTGAGCAATTTGGGATCAAACTAATTCACTCCACCCCATACTATCCCCAGGGCAATGGTTTAGCAGAGTCCTCCAACAAAAGCCTGATAAGGATCAGCAAAAGACTATTGGAGGACAACAAAAGGGCCTGGGATTCAAAGTTGAAATTCACTCTATGGGTCGATTGAGTGACCACAAAGAGATCTATAGGCATCTCCCCTTTCCAATTAGTTTATGGAGCAGAAGTTGTTTTCCCTTCTCAGCTAGCCATTCCTGTAGCAAAGTTCTTCCAGGATCATCAAGAAGAGCCTGATGACATGATCAGAAGAGTTCATCAACTGGTGGAAGTCTAGCAAGCCAGAGAGCAGGTAATGGACAGAATTCAGGACCATCAGCAGAAGGTCAAATTGGCTTTTGATAGGAAATTCAAGAAGAAAGAGTTTGAGATCGGGGATTTGGTGCTTAAGTGGGATGCACCCATGCAAGATAAGGGCAAACACGACAAGTTTGATGCCCTATGGATTGGGCCTTTCAAAATCTCTGAGGTTTTCTCAAACAACACGTACAAGTTACAGGATTTGGAGGGTGAAGAGGTTTTCAACAGCCTAGTAAATGGGCATTTTCTAAAGAAATGTTTTGTTTGAGCCTTAGACGGCTCCTTTATTTGTAAATATTGTCCTTTTGATTCTTTGTTTATTTTCATTTTTATTTTTCGGCTTATTAAATGACTCCATAGCCCAACAGAAGGCAGTGAAGCTACAAAATGAGTTCTTAGAGCATCACAGAGATGACTCTGTCCCCCATGGAGCCTAATGTTAGCACCAATTCTTGCAAGCAAGGAGTTTTTTCCTGATTTCAGACCCTTGATGAAGAATGCGAAGAAAGGGGGTGTGAAAACCCATTTTCATTCCAAGGCCATAGCCTAAGCGTCGAGCACAGCCCATAGGAGAAGTCTATTTCAGGTTTAAAAATCAAGCGAGCGAGCAGTCTGATTTCAACGACAAGGATCAATTAGCAAAGCAGATCTACAATCGGTGGGAAATCCTAGTTGACAGAGTTGCGTCGGGATTAGCGCGATGGATAGCGCCCATATTACATGCAAGACAGGTTATCAGTCGTCCATCCAAAGGACGCGTGGCACAAGATCTAGTCGCGTCGGCATTCGGGAGTTCGAAGGGTGATGGTTTCTCATCACTATACATCTCGAAACCCCGAACCCCGAAACGCCAAAAGCACCCAGAGTCGGGCCCATAGTCATGGAATTCGATCATAAGGGGCACAGACTTGGGAAAAGGGTGTTGGCACGCGTCATGTGATGGGACAAGCCCCAAGCCGCTGATGTCATATCAGTCGTCCAATTCAGTTGGGACAGGTGGCAGCCAAATGACGTTTTGGGGATCGACATTTCGAGAGACAAGGGACCTCCCATCCACCACGGCAGAAATCGCCAAAATGCGAAATACTGATAAGTGCTTTTGAAGCTAAGCCCATGGTCCTAGCGCCCGATCACATCAAGCGAGCCTGGTAATGGAGGTAGCCCTCTTCTAACATCAAAGGCCATCTCGACCATTCCTCTGAAGGACACGCGGCACACAGTCATGCTTTCACGGTTTGATTAATCAGGATTTTGAGGAGGAAGTGCATCGCGAACTCCCGGTGCCAGAAACCCCAAAGGGATTGGGACCGTTCAACTGAGGACACACGTTGCAATATCTGAGCTACCTGTGTCCTCTTCAGACCGTGTGGCATCCCTCAGCCGATGTCACAGTTCCCGCCATCGCCTTTGCAGTGTTCACACCTTCACCTCCTCATCGCGCCCTCGTCCACATCCGCCATAGGGGTTCTCGCATAGCAATCCGATCGTTTAGTTGATCCAGGTGGCACCAGGAGGAGACCTCCACGTCCCAGGAGGCAAAGTTAACTAAGATTGTTCCTGATCTCTAGATGGCAATTACTGCAGTTGTTGGAGGTGGTTAAACATCGCCTCCGCTATAAAGGGAAGGTCCGACAAAAGACTAAAAGCATGTCAATTCACCTGCAGGACAGTGAGGGGTCCGATTGTGTCTGCCAGAAGCGCACGATCGTTCGGAGTCTGCATGCGCAGACTATTAGAAGCCATGCAAATGTAATGCTTTTATTGTTGTTTCCTATTTTTGCTGCTGGGGGTTTTGGTTGGAGTATATGAAGGCGTTTTCGCCATTTTTTGTATCCCGTCGATGGTAGAGCGAAGCTCCTAATTGTAAATTTTTAATAGACACTCTAGTCCTCTGTTTATGCATCTGTATGTAAGATTTATTGTTTAATGACAGACAGTTTCCTACCCCCATCTAGTTTTCATCTCATACCGAGGGAGTTCATGATTGACTGATTCACATGAATTATTGCAATTATGTTACGATAAAGGATTTATTGTTGCATTGTTGTATTCTCCGGTTTTCTGCGTTTGAATGTAAGAAGATCTTGCATTTAGATGTTTTCTCCTACAATCTGTTAGAAACTTGATGTTTATGACAGACCTTTGCATTTCTCTTATACAAGTCTTCCCCCTATTCACCCTTACTACAACTCACTGTCTGAAGTTTACCTAAGACCTCACTTGCCCATGCATGCCTGGTCTAGTTTTGTAGTTAGAACAATATTGTTTTGAGTTAACTTCCATTCGATCACCCCCTTTTTATAAACAAATCGTGACATAAACTGATGAGCGTCAGGCTCTGCTCCTGCTGCAATCCAGGAGTGACTTATGACGCTAACACTTGAGAAACAATCAAATTCAGACTAAAAGATGTAAATCAATCTTTCACCACGATTAAAATTTCACCCCAAGAAGTAATGACAAATCTGGGCAAGGAGAAGAAAGTTGATTGTCACTCCAAAAATTTCTATAGGAATCCTCGCAAGGTGCAGAAGAGCACAGTGCGACGATGAAGGATCGTCGCAGGCTGAAGGAAAAACACAGTGTGATGTCGTCGCTCTGGTTCACATAAGTAGGGTGCGATTATGACTAAATATAAGGGGAAAAAATGGAAAAGGGACAGAGTTTCTCAATGAACTTTCAAAACCAGGGAGTCAAGATGGATCACCAAAAGACTCAGAGAATGAAATTGACCAAAAGCAGACACGCTAAAAGCAAATAAGCAGCAAAAACCAAAAGAGGACGTTCCCTAGTATGGTCATCAATTTTGTTATTGGACAAATTAGTAAGTGCGGACACAAACTAATCTCCCTAACTTCAACAAGAAGCTAGAACAAAACAGGGAAGAATACAAGTTTCTCCTTAGATTTCATTGTCATATAAACTAGTTCAGAGAGGGACAAATGACATACCATTTAAACAGCATTTGATCCTTGCTAGTGTCGTCCTTGTCGCTCCATCTTTGGATTTGTGGGATGGTGGACCTGTTAAGAAACACAAACCAACAAAGAGAGAGAACAATGATATATATATTCTAATGAATTCTATGTATAAGATCAAGGAGTTATACAATAAAAGTAGAGACACCTTTATAGGGAAGAAATGTATTATTGCATTATATTAAATGAAAGTGGAAAATACAACCCATGCCTTGATTTTTCAAATTCCCTTCCAATGGCCCTTTGCTTCAACACACACACCTTTGCTCCAATACTTTTGATGAAAAGCATCCACAACCTGACTTGGAGAGTTAAAGCAAAGCTATCTCAAGTACAATCTACAGAATAATTCTTCATGCATAAGCCAACCTAGTCTTTCCCACGAGAGATCCCTCTTTATATAGGGTGAAAGAGGGATGGATGAGCAGATTAGGATGATTCCACTAAATCAGAGAAGCGAGTAAGATCCAAACCGATCATAGGCCACCTCATCTTCTAGAAGATTCCTTCTAGAACTTTCGTGAACTTCTTCTTTTTCTGTTTGTTTGAGCATCATTGGACCCCATACATAGGCAACATGCGATGACATTGCAGTCTAGTTTTGGTGCAACGTGTGACATTTAGGCATCGTCGTACCCCAAGCATTTAGTAGGGTGTGATGATCTCCTTAGATATGGTTTTTAAGGAAGAAAAGATAATCCACTTTTCTCATGGAGAAAGTCTCATTTAGTATCTTCACGGAACATGGAAGTGAGTTATGCACATATCATTAGTTGATCATAGGGGTGACCAAAATAATGCGTAACACTCTGGTAAGTCAACTTGTCTCTGTTAATATTACGATTGTAGAAGAAGATAAGCGTATTACTTTGTTATGTTGTTTGCCAGACTCTTGGGATAATCTGGTTGTAGCAATTGGTAGTATTGCTCAATCTACATCGAAGTATGAGGATGTAGTTGCATCCTTGTTATCTGAAGAGATGAGGCAGAAAAGCATGGATGGTCAGAGAAAAAATGATTTATTTGTAAGAGGTCCTACCCAAGACAGGAATCCTAGTAAGTCTTCAGGGAGGAGATCTAAATCTATAGGTAGATCTAAGTCTCCAGGAAAATCTTTAAGGAAATGTTAGAAGTGTGGTAAATCAGGGCATTATAAGAAAGATTGCAAGTTTAAGAAGGTTGATAAACCAAAGGGATCTGATAATGCCTCTTCCACAGAGGTGAAAACCTCCACTGAAGAAGGATGTGATGTTTACCTAGAATATACAGGTACACATGCAGACCGTGGTGTATGGTTGATCGACTCAGGTGTGTCATATCATATGACTTCTCACATGGAGTGGTTATATGAATATGAAAAATACACGATCGTGGTGATGTATTCCTAGGAGATGACTCAGGAACCAAAATCATGGGACGTGGAAGGGTTAAGTTGTTGCTAGAATATGGAAGGATTAGAACTCTCCTTGGGGTTCTGCACATTCCAAAACTATCTAGGAGCCTAATATCTGTAAGCAATTTGGATGATGTAGGTGTGGATACTGTATTGGGAAAGGGCACTTGCAAGATGGTATGAGGAGAAATGGTGTTGAGGAGGGGATTTTGGTGTGCAACTCTGTACAAGTTCCTGGGAAGCACTTATACTAATGGTTGTAACGGTTATGTTGTCCCTGAGCAGAGAAATAAAGAAGACAAGACCAATATTGTCCCTGAGCAGAGAAATAAAGAAGACAAGACCAATATTGTCCCTGGAAAGAAGACCATGTTGCGGCATCAAAGACTGGGGCATATTGGAGAAAAGGGACTTTGAACACTACACAGTAAAGCTATGGTTGAAGGAATGTCTAATTGCACTTTGGATTTTGATTTATGTGAACATTTCACATATGGTAAACAAAATCGAGTAAGATTACCATCTTGTGCAACAATAGCAAAGGGGATCTTAGAGTTGATACACAGTGATGTGTTTGGACCTGTGTTTATTCCATCACTAGGTAAATATGTGTATTATGTTTCATTCATAGATGATTTCTCAAGGAACACATGGATTTATTTTCTTAGAAAGAAATCTGAGGTATTTAATAAATTTAAAGAGTTTAAGGCTCTAATAGAAAATCAGACAAAGAAGAAAATAAAGGTATTGAGGACATGTAATGGTGGAGAATTATGTGGAAATGAATTCGAAGAATTTTGTAAGAAGTGTGGTATAGCAAAGCAAAAGACTACTCCATACACACCTCATCGAAATGGGGTTGCAGAAAGTATGAACATCACACTGATGGAAAAAACAAGGAGCATGCTTAGTGGTGTCGAGTTAGGACATGAATTCTGGGCAGAGGCAGTGGGTACAACATGTTACCTGGTCAATCGATCACCCTTATCAGTGTTGGATGATAAAACTCCACATGAGGTATGGAATGGTAAGAAACCCTCTCTTGAACATATCAGAGCATTTGGTTGTGATGCTTATGTACATGTTCCAAAGGAAAATAGGAGTAAGCTGGATAATAAAGCTGAAAAGTGTATCTTTATTGGTTATAAAGATGGCGTGAAAGGTTACAAACTTTGGAACCTAGAAACTAAGAAGATTGTTTACAGTGGGGATGTTGTTTTTAGAGAGGTGAAAGATGTTCCCAAACAGGAATCCCTACCAAGGCAAGAAGAACCTAAGAAAATAGAGTTTGAATTGGATGATGTAAAATCTGAATCAACTGAAGAAGATGAAGCAGAACAAGAAGAACCTCATACCCCAGTATTGAGGAGATCAATGAGGGAAAGAAGGAAACCAGAAAGGTATAGTCCACCTAATTTTTGTTCTAGTTTTGTTTTATCTATTACTAATGATGATCCCAAAACTGTCAGGGAAGCAGTGAATTCAGAGGATAGTAAACTCTGGAAGAAGGCCATGGTTGAATAAATGGAATTGTTGGACATATTGTCATTGATGTCAACAATTGATGTGATGATTTTTTGTAATGATGAATTATCATTGCGATTTACCATAGATGAGATTGTCATTTATGTCAACAATATATCAGTTAGCAGAAAATGTCAAACAGTATGCAGATATCGAAAGTGTAAGCTCAGGAGGAGGAGAAAACAATATGCAGAGATCAAATCTTGGAATCGGAAGCGTAAGCTCAAGAGGAGAAGTGAATAGTATGCAGAGATCAAAGCTCGGAATCAAAAGTGTAAGCTCGGGAGGAGGAGTGAACAGTATGCAAAGATCAAAGCTCGGAAGGAAAAGCGTAAGCTTAGGGTGAGAAGCTTCAGCAGCCGTCTGATCAAGAAGTTCACTGTGTTGATCATCTAATATTACGTACGTCGGTCATATGAGTGACCGTGGGCTTGAGGACTGTTGGAGGATCGTGACCGTCGGATCTGCAAGCCAGATCAACGACAGGGATGAATTGTGGAGAGAAAAAGAAGAATTAAACAACTCGCTAGTTCTAATCCCGCAATTGGTCTAGATCGTCAGATCTCATAAACCCAAATATCGACGATTGTGGTTGATCTAACAAACGATCAGATTAAGTTGGATTAAGTCGTGATCGTCGGATGTGCAATCGCCAGATCAACAGCAGGGTTAGATTGCAGAAATCGAAAGGAGAATTAAATATCATGTTATTTCCAATACCGCAATTAGTTAGGACCGTCAGATCTTATAGCCTCGAAGATCGATGATTGTGGTTGAGTCACCAACAACGCACAACTTCAAATTGCGAAGTTTTGGTGACGAGTTAAATCACTCACAAGTTCTGGTTCCGCGACCATCCTTGATCATTGATCTGCTTCGAGTGTCTTCACAACCATTGGATCACTTTAAGTGGAAGCATAGGATAAGCAGGGCAAAATGATTGAGAATTTGTTTATCTGAATAACCGTCAGTTGTTGGATCACTTTTTAGTGGAAGGACAGGATAAGCTGGAAAATCTGAGAATTCGATTATCCGAATACCCGTCAGTCGACGGATTGAATTAATGGAAGGACGAGATAAGCAAGGGCTCAGATCTGAGATGTCGATCACCTGAATATCTGTTAGTCGTCCGATTGAATTAATGGAAGGACAAGATAAGCAAGGGCTCAGATATGAGATCTCGATCACCCGAATATCCGTTAGTTGTCGGATCATATTAAGTGGAAGGACAGGATAAGCAAGGGTTGAGATCTGAGATCTCGATCACCTAAATTTCTGCCAGTTGTCGAATCAAATTAAATGGAAGGATAGGATAAGAAAAGATGGAGAGTCGTTGGATTTAATCCAAGGCAAAGTTGCATCGCAGATAGATTGAGTCGTCGATCTAATATCCTAATCAAACGAACATCATTCACTTCAGGTCTAAAGATGTGAGGAGGTTATGCTACGGAAAATCTCACTTCGAGAATTTTCAGTTTGAGATTTGAAATTCCCGAAGCCCAGAGATTCGAAGTCACTCTCAGTCGTCGATCTGAGATACCTTTTAGATGCTACTCTGACCATTAGATCAAGGAGATGAATATGTGTCACGTCGAGAGATCTAGGTTAGCAGACCACGTCAGCATGGACATATGGCAGACCACGTCAGCATGGACATGTGGCAGACCACGTCAACAAGGATGTGTGGGAGATCTACATCAGCAGACCACGTTAGCAAGGACATGTCGCATACCATGTTAGCAGACCACGTCAGCAAGTACACATGGCATAATCAAATGATGACAAGTGTCAAGAAGAAATTGGCTCATGCCATGTCAACAAGTGACATAAGCAAGTTACGTCACTACGGGAGTTTTACCACCAGCACTTGCCCAAAATCCCGAAGTCCCGAAGTGGACATGAGACGTTTGATCTGAAGATGACTTCGAGAGCAGTCTCAACCATCGATCTACTACAGTGGAAGGATAGTGTAAGTGGAAGTATTAACTAACTGCAAGTGGTCTCCATCACTTATGACTTACTCTGCAGGTGATCACTCCGGAGGAAAATGGAGCAACGTTTATTCAAAACCTATGAAGTCTCGAATGACGATGTTCCGACAGTCATCCATCTCATCGGGAGATTGAATAGTGACCATTGAATTGATAAGCACACAAGCACTCGTCTCGCCTAATGTCTGAATAATGTCATTGGTCATATGGTAAAGATATTTAAAAGGCAGAATGTAATGCATCGCTTAAATTGATAAGCCTGTGGTTATATGCCAATGATCATATAAACATGGTTTGAAGGAAGCGTTGATTTCTATAATCACAGAGATTAAGGAAATCAATCCATACCTGTGATCGATTTATGAAAGTAAAGGGGATGCCAGGTGTAAAAGTTGAAGACCCGGAAGGATGATCTCTGGTGGTCCCAAAAGTTGTTGTAAATGAACAAGTTAGTTATAACTTGTTGCACAAGTCGACCCAATAAGTTAAACAAGATTTGAGCATAAACAAGTATAAATACAACCATGATTGGTTCACTCGGAGAAGAGGCTTGAGGAGTGAACGAGGCAAATATGGACCTGAGGTCCATGTGAATTTCAGAGAGATGAATAAGTGAAAAAGGTGCCAATATATCGAAGGAAAGATAAAGCGAAGAAGGCACAAATTTTAGAGAGAAGATGAAGTGCGATGATGAGCGTTTATGATATACCTCTGATCATGAAATAGAGTTGATTCTATAATGGATCACTACTACTAGAGTCGTTTGAACTACTATATGAACTCTAGTTGGATAGATTGCATTCTAACAGCAAGTTGGGTCTTGTGGCAAGTTGGGTCTTGCTTGAGAGTTGGTGCTCTCTTGAGAGTTGGTGCTCTCCTAGGAGTTGGTGCTCCTTACTTCAGTTGGTGCTGAAACAAAATAGTTGGTGCTGAGAAAATCCTTATTACTATATTCACATATATACATATAAATTACACAAAAACTTATACAAACATCTGGTATCTCTTGTGTCCATTGTGATTATGATTTGATTGTTCTTAATCTGTACAATTATGTTTTAACTACTAACTTGCAAGAAGAAAAGTTATAAAAGTCCACACACTAATTCACCCCCACCCCCCTCTTAGTGTCTGTGATGTGTTCAACAACACACCTCATCAGAATGGAGTTGCAAAAAGTATGAACATCACACTGATGGAAAAAACAAGGAGCATGCCTAATGGTGCCAAGTTAGGACATGAATTATGGGCAAAGGCAGTGGGTACAGCATGTTACCTGGTCAACCGATCACCCTCATCAACGTTGGATGATAAAAATCCACATGAGGTATGGACTGGTAAGAAACCCTCTCTTGAACATATCAGAGCATTTGGTTGTGATGCTTATGTACATATTCCAAAGGAAAATAGGAGTAAGCTAGATAATAAAGCTGAAAAGTATATCTTTATTGGTTATAAAGATGGCGTGAAAGGTTACAAGCTTTGGAACCTAGAAACTAAGAAGATTTTTTACAATGGAGATGTTGTTTTTAGAGAGGTGAAAGATGTTCCCAAATAAGAATCCCTACCAAGGCAAGAAGAACCTAAGAAAATAGAGTTTGAGTTGGATGATGCAAAATCTGAATCAACTGAAGAAGATGAAGCAGAACAAGAAGAACCTCATACCCCAGTATTGAGGAGATCAATGAGGGAAAGAAGGAAACAAGAAAGGTATAGTCCACCTAATTTTTGTTCTAATTTTTCTTTATCTATTACCGATGATGATCCCAAAACTGTCAGGGAAGCAGTGAATTCAGAGGATAGTAAACTCTGGAAGAAGGCCATGGTTGAAGAAATGGATTCCTTGGATAAGAATGGGGCATGGGATCTAGTTGAGTTGCTAGCTGGAAGAAAATATGTTGGTAACAAATGGTTGTTTAAGAAGAAATTTAATGCAAAAGGAAAAGTGGAGAAATACAAAGCTCGGTTAGTAGCAAAAGGTTATTCCCAGGTAGAGGGAATTGGCTTTGGTGAGATTTTTTCTCTTGTTGCCTAGTTAACTTCTATTATATTTATTTTATCTATTATTGTTGCTTTTGATCTTGAAGTGGAATAGATGGATGTGAAGACAAAATTCCTACATGGGGATCTGGAAGAAGAAATCTACATGAAGCAACCAGAAGGCTTTGTAGTGAAGGGAAAGAAAGAGTTGGTTTGTAAGCTAAAGAAGTCACTATATGGTCTAAAGCAATCACCTAGGATGTGGTACCAAAAGTTTGACACATACATCATTGGATTGGGATTTGTGAGAAGCAGGGTTGATCATTGTGTATATTTGAAGCAGGTTGGTAATCACTTCATTTATGTAGTGTTGTATGTTGATGACATGTTGTTGGTAGGAAATAACATGGATGTTATCAAGGAGGTGAAATCGCAACTATCCTCCAAATTTGACATGAAGGATCTCGGTGTTGCAAACTTCACTCTTAGAATGGAGATTAAAAGAGATTGTGCAAACATGAAACTTTGGTTGAATCGGAGAAAATATATTGAGACGATATTGTAGAGGTTTAATATGCATGGAAGTAAACGGGTCAAGGTTCCTATTCTTATAGGTGTAAAGTTATATGCAGATCAGTGTCCCAACACACGTGAAGAAGAGGAGGACATGTCCCATCTTCTGTATACCAATGTAGTTGGCAGTTTGATGTATGCGATGGTCTGTACTAGACCGGACATTGCACATGCTGTGGGAATCTTGAGAAGGTATGTGTCAAAACTAGGGAAGGAGCATTGGACACCAGTAAAGAGGGTATTCAGGTATTTGTGTGGCACTACCAGTTATGGATTGTGTTACCAAGGAAGACCAGGATTGGATAGAGTGTTGGACATACATGGGTTTGTTGATGCAGACTGGGCTGGAGATCTGGATCGCAAAATATCTACAAGTGGGTATCTGTTTAACCTATTTGGAGGAGCAATCAGTTGGATTAGAAAAAGACAGGTTGTAGTGGCACTCTCAACTACAGAAGATGAATACATGGCAGCCATGTATGCAAGAAAGAAAGAAGTATGGTTATAGAGATTGTGTTCAGGTTGGTACAACAAGTAGTGAGATTAGATTGTGACAGTCAGAGTGGAATCTTCTTGGTAAAGAACCTTGCTTATCATTCAAAGATAAAGCATATTGATGTTCAATATCACTTTGTGAGAGACATGGTTGAAGAAAAGAAAGTGTTGCCAGAAAAGGTTGACACTTTGAAGAATGTTGCAGATTCATTGACAAAGTTTGTGAGCACATAGAAGTTCTCCTGGTGTAGAGGAACAATCAACATTGCTTCCCCGGATTATTGACTATGTAATCTTGTGAACCCATGTATCCAAAGAAAACAACAAGTGGGAGAATGTTGGGCATGTGTTATATTCTTTGCATGTGTGTGTGTGGGCACATCAGATTTGATAACTTCATCTAATGATCCCAACATCCTTCGCTCTTTTTGTCATGTGCATCGGGTGCTTTCTTGGGGGGGTCCCAGGAGGGCCAACTTTGGCCCCTCCTGTTACAGCGCCCCAATTTTTTTTTTTGGGCAGAATTTTCTATTTTTAGCGGTTTTCTAAATTAATCCTGAATTAAGGGATTAGGGTTTTGGTAGCTAGGGAATACCTAAAATATTGTATATATTGTATTGTGAATGGTGAAATTAATACAATGAAGAGTTGAAAGGTGTGACACCAAGGAAGGTTAGTTTTCTCTCGATTAAGGGTTTCCAATGTAAATATTTGTGTACTGTGTGTATGAGACATTGATTAATTTCTGATTTGCTTAAGAATCTGTATGCATTGCTTTACTTCACAGGTTTAAAACTTACATAATGAAGGAGAGGGAGAAAAGGAGCCCATCTTCTTCATATTTTCGGAAAGAGCATCGACCACTACATTTTCCTTGCCCTTCTTGTAAATGATCTTATAATCATAGTCAAATAACTTGGTCACCCATTTTTTCTACACTGGGGATGAAATTCGTTGTTCCAGGAAATACTTGAGACTCTGATGATCAATTTTGATTTGGAATCGTTGACCCAATAAATAAGAATGTCAGAGATCCACAACATGCATAATAGCCAGCATTTCCTTTTCCTAAATGGATTGGCCCAAATGTCACTTTGAAAGTTGTTTGCTAGTGAAGGCCAAAGGCCTGCCATCTTGCATGAGAACGACTCCAAATCCTTTCCCGGAAGCATCACATTCCAATACGAATGTCTTTGTGAAGTCTGGGAGGGCTAGGATAGGGGTCAAGCACATAACATATTTTAAGGCTTGGAAGGCATGATCCGCAGCTGAAGTCCAAGTGAAAGCATTATTTTTAAGGAGAGAAGTGAGAGAAGCTACAACATTTCCATAATTCCAAAAAAACTTCCTATAATATCTCGTTAAAACTAGAAAACCACACAAGCTCTTAAGAGTTTTAGGGCGAGGCCAATCTTGCATAGATTCGATTTTCTTAGGATCCACTTCGACACTATCCTTGCCGACAATATGACCCCAGGTATTCCATCTCTGAGGCACCAAAGGCACATTTAGATTGTTTGACAAAAAGTTGGTGCTTAGAGAGTAGATGGAGAACCCGATTCACATGGGAGAGATGGGATGGCCAAGTTTTACTATAGATGATAATATCATCAAAGAAAACTAAGACAAAATGATGGAGAAAAGGACGGAAGACATGATTCATAACACTTTGGAAAGTGGAAGGAGCATCACATAATCCAAAGGGCATTACCAAGAATTCATAATGACCCTCATGAGTGTGAAATGCAGTCTTGGGAATGTTTTCTTCTTTCATATGGATCTAGTGGTAGCCAGAATGTAGATCCAATTTGGTGAAGTACTGAGCACCACTCAATTCATCCAAGAGGTCATCAATGACAGGAATGGGGAATTTGTCTTTGATTGTGAGTTTGTTGAGGGCACGAAAATCAGGACACATGCCCCAAGTACCTTCTTTCTTGAGTATCGTGACCACAAAGGAAGAATAGGGGCTAGTACTGGGATGAATAACAACAACTTCTAGTAATTCATGTAATTTTCTCAATTTCATTATTTTGGGCAAAGGGATGATGATAAGGTCAAACATTGTGAGGAAGACTACTCGAGATGAGAGGGATGGAATGATCATGGACTCCATGGGAAGGGGGAAGTTCTTTGCGGGTGGTAAAAACAACTTGGTGGTGGGAGATGATAGATTGGAGGTCAGGATGCACAAAAGGTGTCTCAACAACATGAATGGAGTGGAGTTGGGCTATAATTCTCTAATGACCTTTTTTTAGGATCTTTTTCATGTGATGGAAATTGATGATCTCAGGGGAGCTTGTTGTGATGCCTTGGAACTTATATTGTTGTCCATACTAATGGAATTGCATGGTTAAGTCCTTAAAATCCATGAGAATGGGGCCTAGAGTGCATAACCATTCGACACCAAGAACAATGTCACAACCACCCATGTCTATAGCAAACATATGGGATTTCAAGTGATACTGACCAATTTGGAGTCGTACATTTTCACATCGTCCCCCACATTTCATAGAACCACCATTGAAAATCATGATTTGAAAATTATTGATAGCACGGATGTAACAATTGACTTCTTGGGAAATGCGGCAATGAATAAAGTTATGGGTGTTACCACTGTCCCACAAGGGTGATGACTTTCCTAATTTTGATGTAACCAATTAATTTGAGAGTCTGGGGAGCAGAGAAGCCAGTGAGGGCATTAAGTGAAATCGTTGGGTCAACGTCTAGTGGATCAAAGGGTGGGATGAGGTCAGATGGCGGTGGTAGTTCCTCCACAAGTGGAACAACAACATCTTCTTCAGAAAGAGCCTCAGTCACAGCCATACAAAGATTATGTTCCTTACACTTGTGGCCAGGAAATTATTTGTCATTACAATTATAAAAAAGACCCTTGAGTTGACATTCAACCATTTCATCCCTGGTTAATTTTTGGATCTTAAGGGGAGTTGCAGGAGGGGCATAATTGGTGGGTTTAGGGCGAGGAGGAAAGGAGGGTTTGTGGGTCTAGGAGGATACAATTTGTTGTGCTTCCTTGGCTCATTGAGTAGCTTCCAACCAAGTCTGGGGTGTTCCATGAGAACATGGGTATGAATTTCATCTTTGAGGCCACTGATAAAGCATTCCCTAAAAAAAGCATCTAACATGCCCTTCGTTCTGAAAGCCAAGTGCTCAAATGCGACAATAAAGACTTCCATTGTCCCAGACTGCTTTAACTTGGTCAAATAGCCTAAATGGTGGGTGTCAGAGTAAAAGCAGTCATAAAGTTCAGCCACAAACTGTGTCCAAACATACCCTTGGCATGCCTTTTTTCACCCTTGCCACCATTGCCATCATTCTAAATCCAAATGTAGGACACCACAATGAAGCTTGGCTAAATCATCAATAATTCCATGCAAAGAGAAATAATGTTCCATTTGGGTGACCCAGCCTGTAGGATCCGATCCATCAAATTTGTTCACCTCAATTCTGGGAGGGTGGAGGTCTCTAGAAAAGTGGGTAGAATGAGGACCTTGGTAATGGGAAGTGATCTGAACCTGGGGGTGATTAGTTTCCAATAATTGTTTGATCCTGTCACTGCTCCAAAGGGTCAGTTATAGATCGTTTTACTTGAGCGAATTGCAATTAAAGGTATAGCTGAAGTATTTATAGACTTGAATCCAAATTGAAGTAAAGCCTCTTTTAGCTTCCTTATGTATCATATGTCATGCTTGCATTTAATATTCTATGTGTGGAAATTCGTGAAAAGAAACATAAGAACATAATACACATAAGAGATGTGACACTTCCCTTGATAACAGAGTTCACTCGATGTGGGATATGTCTCTGGGTCTTGCTGAAAAGCTTGACCGCTTTATTCTCCTCGTTGTAATGATGTCTTTCCTTTACAAGTTGTAAGGCCAAAGTCCCTTTTCGGTGATGGCTACAAGAGATTGTAATGTGATCAGGAATGTTTACAACCTTCATAAATTCTCATGCTCATGAGGCATCCATGATGCTGACATGGACATCATTACCACATACTCAATACAAAAAAAGAGGAAGAATAAGAAATGACCCCCATCATCATGGAGCCATAGAATGCCTTAGATCTGTTGCTCATATCCAAGCATATATGCAACCCATACATAGATCCCGAAACTACGATATCCCTGACTGCTTTGTTGGCCACTTATCATCCAAGTGCCACAAATTCTCTTTCACGTGTAATTGATTTGTTTATGTGTAAGAAGAGAATAAAGGAATAAGTTGGTATTATTGGCTTGTTGCAGCCTCTCCATTCTCCTTCAGACCTATATCAAGCATACGATGTTGCAACATTCAATGAGAAAACAACATAATAAAAAACATTCTTACATTGGCTCTTCCAGAATTTGGTTTGTTTATCGGAGTCTCTGCTACCGAAACAAACATTATCATTGGATTCGCGTCGTCGAATTACCCAAAATCGACTGTCAAATCGTCTCCATCGGACATTGTCACCTTCAGGCCTTCTTTGGACCTTTGCCTCGATCCACGTGCATGTCTGCAATTAATACATTAAATTGCATCAAAATATGTGTCATCGTATGGTATGTATAGACTGGTGCATGATCCTCTCCTCCCCGAGCATTGGCAAAACATGTTTTTATTTAAAAAATTGGGTGGAATATTCAACGGGTTCGTTTGGCCCAACGATTATCGGAGTGTTGACGATTAAAATCGCAACAAGGTTTTGCCCGCAAAATATTGCTAAAGCCTATTATTATAAGCTAACAAGATAAATAATACTAGTAGGTGGGACCCCCTTGTAGATTGGGAGATCAGATCTGGTTCTTATTTCATGTTTATGCTGCTATTCGACATCACTTACAGGGTTCTACATGATTGATGAAATCTTGATTTTATTGGCGATGAATAAGGCATATTATGTGTTGGTTCTAATTGCGACAAACGAATGATGGATTAAGCATTTTGTGTGTTGTTTCAATTGCTCTAGGCTCTAATTTCATGTTACGATGGCCTATGTTATCCATTGTTATCCTTGCTATATGTTCATGGATTCATTAATGTGACACCTGCACAAGAGACATGTTAGTAACAACACATAAGAAGTAGTTGAAAAGAGATAAAAGCAATATAAACAAATGCAAAAGGAAGAGATTAAACTATGCTAAAATGATACTCTACATGCATTGAAATTAAAAGATCGTTGTTAATCCTAGCTAACAAGTTAATAGCTATGTGATTTATTGAGTTATATGAAACATGGTTGATACGTGTTATGGTATAGTTGGCAATGGTTAAATGTGATATGGGTGGCGTATTTGACAAGTGATGGGTGTTAATTTCGATGCATAGATTTATTAAGCAAATTAATGGAAGGTTGGTCGGTGTGTACTAAGGAATTGAATGCGTGGGGGTGGAGGCAACGTGCATTTACTGCACGTCACTCATACTCCTTCCACTGTCCGTCACCCTAGCTTGGTAATTGTTCAACTGTGCTTTGATGTGGTTAGGCTCTGACTTTCAAGCAGAGGAAGAACCTCTCGGCCAAGCTCGTGTTTTTAAGGTGCTCTTGGTTACATGTATGTCTTTTCACCATCCATGAATTTGATCTAGTTATGAAATAGATATTGGCTCGGGATGTATGGGTCTGTGTTTTCCTTAAGTGCGGCAACTGTGTAAATTGGTGATATTTTTCTGGAATGAAGGGTTGGTGTGATTGCAATAATGTTTGAAGTCACAGTTTTATTGATCATTCTGAGTGTTAGAAGCCATGAAGGCCCTCTATCACCCTTATTGGTCTTGGTTGAAGGGTTTTCGTTCGGTCCAGGTTGGTTGGTCATCTCCACGCATTCTTATCACCATACCCAGTCGTTTTGTTGTTATGAGGGCATCTGGGTTTGAAACACTTTGTGTCACTGTGCATAGTATCACTTAGGTATGGTTTCGTTCATGTTATCGATGTTTGCGCAGTGGGTTATGATGATTGTTATGCCAAAGGGCTTGCTTAAAGATCATTGCTATTTCTCGGCTCTATTTATCTCAACATTCTTCGGTTGATTGGGAAAACCACGAGGGTCATACCCTGCATGTTCTAAGTGTTGTTACAAGACCAAAATGGTGCCTTGCTCCTTTGTTCATAGTCTCTTTGTTACACATCAAATTTGCACACCTAGGTACATCGCCCCAAGTGTCGTAAAGTGTCGTATAAGTGTCGCATACACCTTGACACCATGGAATAACCTATGTCACAATCCCTAGTCAATGTGGAGGAGGGATATATTACATGAAGGCAGAAATACCAAGTACACATGAATTATTATTAATATTC
>ML808830.1:451404-463976 GCA_009831015.1 Picea engelmannii
TCTATGAGGTGGCATCACCCATTGTACTATAAATATGTAACATTGGAGTGAATAAATTAGTGTTGGCTATTATGCCTTTTCCGCCATGTTTATGTTCTTGTCTCTATTTTGTCAATTATTGTTCTTGTGTTTAATTTCTTCAAAGGAAAGGGAGGAACAAGAGGAGGATAGAAGGAGAAGCATACTAAGGTTTGTTCTTTGAGTTTATGTTGATATAGTTCAGTTTTCATTCATTTCTTAATTTATCACAAGCCTAATTATTTTTTATGATAGTAGGTCTTATTGTAGACAACGAGATTCAGGGCTGAATTACATCATTCATACACTTGTTTTTCAGAGGTGTTGATCTATCTTTGATAGTCTGTGTAGACTTGATTGTTTGTGAATTAGTTTTCATGACTGACAAAGGCGTTTGTGTAGAGTCGAGTGGGCAACAATCTATGGCAAGTTGATCCAACTTTTAGAGTTCAGTTTTTTATTTTCTATCAGAGGTCCTTTTGTATGTTCCATCAGGGATGTCTAAGTTTGACTTTGGTCCGAAATTTCTGCACGAAATTGTAAAAAGAATGGTTCTTTGGTGAATTAGAATGAAATAAAGGATTTCTTTATGTCTCATCTATCTTGATTATCATCTTGGTGTCTTTACTTCTGTCTCTACATTTATTTCACCAACTATTATATTCAAAAAATCATATTAAAATGAATTTTCCAACAAGCTTTTATTTGTAAAAAAGACTAGTCTAAGCACTTGTAATCAATACTTGTGAGTTAGGATTTTATTTTTGATGGCTATAAACATAGGGTGACATTCCCATCTATTTTTCTTTAGCCAAGCAGAATCTAAAAATGCTTGAGTAAGATCATTTCATATCTTTTCCTCAACATTTATCTGGCGACCATACTGGGAAGATCTTCAATATCTCTCTAGTTAATATTTTATGCTTGATTAACATCGATATATCTTTTTTTTTCTGATATTGATTCTTTGACTGTTTTATTTCTTAATGACTGTGCCTGTTGCAAGGCAGCCCAATATTGAGCCTGGTCTTCAAGATTAGACCAACATTGCTTTGAACCTGTTTAACACCATTTTAGACACTGCCAATACCCGTGTTGAACTTAATCATTCATGGGCAACAATTGAACGAGATATTAGTGCTTAAGAATGATTGGAAGCTAGACGTAAACAACCGAGAAATCACCATTAACCTTCTTGTTCTTCAGTTTTGGCCTTTCTTTCATGTCCTTAGACTACAATGTTTCTAGAAGAAGAAGAGGCTTATCACCTGAAATTAATCCTATTGTTGAAATAGGAAGAACGAACGTTGTGTTATCTACCCAACAAAGTGATCTAAGGAGAACCTTGTTTGATTCATCCAGTTCATATTTCTTTCCTTCATCTATTATCCACAAGATGACATCTAGTGGTGGCTCTAGTGGCACGGAAAGTGCTTCCTCTTCTCAGTCTTCATCTTCGTCAGTGATTCGTAGCTTATATAGCCACCATATTCCTGTCCAATCTACCACAAACCCCCACCAAAGTTATTAAAAAGTATGGGCTTTTCCAATTTGAAGAAGATGCCATAACCACACCGTGGCATGTGTCCTCTCCTCTTAACTTAGCACCTGCTACTTGTCCACTTCCTAAGTTCAAGGAGAATCTTCCTAAGTTCTTGGGAAATAACATTGTCACTACAAATGAACACCTGGTGGCATTTTCTAATGCCTGTCACAACATAGGAGCCAACGACAATGATACTTTCATGCGCTTATTCGTCAATTCCTTAGAAGGAAAGGTTGCAGATGATTTCTTTGACCTTCCTCCTAGCATTTTGTCTACTTGGGAGGAGTTAATCTATTGGTTCAGATCCACTTATGGGCAATCTAAAAGCCCAGCCGAGAAGTTACGGGAATATAATAACATCACCTATAAGGATGGTGAGACCATCAAATCTTTCAACTTGCATTTCACTAAGCTATACAATCAGATCCCTGAACTCATCTGACCTCAGAACCAAGCCTCTTTCATGCATTACCTTCCCCCTACTGTCATAGGCTTGAGGAAAAATCCATTGATAATATCGGTTCCGCTCTGCATACTTGTTCAGAGTATGAAGAATAGCTTGAAAGAACAAGTCTTCCCCAGAGAGAATCAGTTAAACAGAAAAACATGTCCACCCTCTTACATTTAGTACAAGACATGAATAATTGTATGATAGCGTTCGAGTGAAAGGGAATTGTCTCGCCCCTAGAGCTTCATCCTCTTCTGCACCCCCATTTATAAATCTGATTGAAATAATTTTTAACCTAAAGCTATCTAGCCTCAAAGTTGGTGTAACTTATGCGAGGAACAACACGAGAAAGACATATGTGAGGTAAGGAAGAGTGCATGAGATAATATCTTTGGTAAAAGACCAGAAACTACTATCGTTGTCCTAGATTTTGTAGAGCCAGAAGATGTCATGATCATCAATACTATGAACAAAGCCTATGCTCCCAAGGACAAATTTGATCCTCCCCGCAATTCTTCTAGCCCGAGCTCATCCTAACCTGCTGCTAATGTTCAGGTTCCTAAGGTTCTTGATAGTCAAGGAACACCTTCCCCTCTCCCCTCTTCCAAATACAATATCCTAAATCAATTGGCCAATATCAAAGCAGATGCAACCCTTCTGGACATGGTTGTCGTTCCTAAACAACGGATGCATCTTAAACAATTCATGGAAGGAAAAGCTTTCGTTGTAGCCAACCTCTCTTAAGAGGTAAACGAAGAGGATTCGTCTGTAAATAAAGTAGGTGTACATAGCTTTAGATACCCTGTAAAAAATCCCCCCTTTTATATTTCTGTAAAGGTTATGGATAGGATTGCTCATTGTTGCCTCATCGATGGCGGTTCAGGCCCAAGTGTGATGTCGAAGATTATTATGGAAGAGCTAGGCTTGTCTTGTACAAATGAAAATGCCAGAAGCATGATGTCCTATAATAGTCTACAAAAAACGGCCATAGGTGAGATTAAATATGTAACCTTAGTTTTATGCGCACACCCTGAAATAAGGGCAACTCTTAGTATTCAGGTAATCGATATGCCTGTAAGAAATTACTCAATCATCTTGGAAAAATATTGCCAAGCCTTAACAGGTGGATACCTCTCACTCGACGTGACACATTTATGCATGCCTTAGAATAGTAAGAACATTATAGTCCTTAGAGAGGGAAGGATTTCACCCTACATAGAGAGTGTTCCACAACCTAATGTAAACTATATCGAAGAGGACCTAGGAATGTACTCCATCTTTGTTGAGGAGGATAATATTCCTTTGGAACAAATTGATTTAGATGATGATATGTGGCACATGCACTTTGATGGTTCACGCTCTAATGAAGGTAATGGGGTTGGTATTATGTTGGCTTCCCCTATATGGAAAATTCATAATTTGTCTTATAGGTTGGAGTTTGCATGTACGAACAATGTCACTGAATTTGAAGCTTTATTATTAGACATTGAAAACGCCTATAATCTTGGTTGTAGTCACCTTTCAGTTTTTGGAGATTCTGAACTTATTGTGAACCTGGTACGTAAGATATACTCTCCTAGCAACAAGTTGATGAAACGATACACCCAAATTGTTTGTGCACTTATCTCGAACCTATTATCTTTCAATGTCACGCATGTTAAGAGGGAGTTGAATTCAATGGTTGATTGGTTAGCTGCTTTTTCAACCTCTCCTAATTGACAACTTCTGCCACACAGGCCTGATTGTAATTTTCAATCTCTATATCGTCCACATATCCCTGACAATATAGAATCTTGGCAGGCCCTCCCTAACGATGAGAACAATTGTGCTTTCATTCAAGATGAACCTCTTAAGCCCAAGGAAATTATGTCTATGAAAGACAACAAGACTCCTAAGGCCCTGACTCCTCCAGAGAGTTCATTTTCTTCAAGTGATGCAAGCAATAAAGAGAAATAAAAAGAAGAGGAGTCAAGAAGGAAGGTGGGTAAAACCATCTCTTTGAACATTGGGGCACTCGAATCTTCAAGGAATGTTAAAATAAGTGTTCAATGTTCTGATAAAGAAGAAATGAAGTTGCCTAAGCTACTTGGTAGATTTCAAGATGTTTTCGCTTGGTCTTATGAAGATCTTCGTGGTTTTGATCCTCAACTTATACAACATGTTATCCCCATCAAGGAAGGCATGAAACCAGTTAGGCAGAAACTAAGACCTATTAACTATGCATTTAAAACAACTTTTCAAAGGGAGTTGGAAACTCTCTTAAGGTTTGGGATCATTTTTCCAGTCTACCCTGAATGGGTTTCCAATTGGGTACCTGTTTCAAAGACTACTGATCATATTAGAACCTGCATTAATTTTCGCACCTTCAATCAGGCTATCACGAGAAATATTTTTCATCCTCTTAATATGGAAATGATTTTGTAGCAGGTTATAAGGTCACAGATGAGGCCCTTACTTGACATTTTTTTGGGTTACAGTAAAATCAAGGGAAAGGGGGCAGATGCTCACAAAAACCATTCTTATCATTAATTGGGGTACCATGACTGATAAATACCTGCTTAATGGCTTAGCTTATGCAAGTACCGCTTTTAAAAGACCTATACAAACAACTTTGGATGAATTGATTAGTATCCATATCTATCTTGATGATCTGATTGTGCACGTTAAAGGGCTAATTATTACCTCAGAGTTCCAAGTGTTATTTCTGGGTCCATTGAAAATTGCTTCTGTCCTGGATACTAACTCTTACATTCTAAAGGATTTACAGGGGCAATTGTTTTCCTACAGCATTAACGATCCTCACTTGAAACATTATGAAGGACCAACGTGAAAAGTTCTAACGTTGTTTGGATTTTTTGTATACTAGTAACCTAGCTCTTCTTTCAATTTTGCACTATTTTCTTTTCTGCTTTACAATAGTTTGATTTCTGCTTTCTGTTTTAAAACATTTCTTACTGCTTTTACTTTTTTGTCATTTTATTGTTGTTGTTTTATTTTTGCAATTTTATTGTTGTCGTGATTTGGTTGATTACCATCTTTTAGTTAATTTGGTCAAAATAAGACATTGGATCAGTTCTGCCACAGTGTCACTCCTGCAAGATATTGTTGGTCAATAACAATCAAAATTACACAGTTGTCACGATGTTTCCCTAAAGCACAGTTGAATTTGTTATCTGCTTTCACTGTTGTCTTATAAAGAATTGGTTATCTCCCGCTTCTTCTTTCCTTTTCTTCATCCATTTGAGAATTTAAGAGAGCAAGTCCATAAATTTTCTCCTTGAAGTTGAGAGCCAATCTCGGTTGAACTATTATGCACATAGTGGTAAAACCCCTCATACTTAACACTTTTCATGCGATATTCCCGAATTCCCGGTCATTTTTTCATAAAATCCGCTCACTTCCCCCTATTACATAATTTTCCTAGTTATATTTTCTTGACCTGTTGTTCTTGGTCTATGAAAACATGAGTTATGAGTTCTAAATCTATTGAAAACAAATTTCCCTGTGGAGTCACTAGTTTGTTGACGATTAAAATCGCAACGAGGTTTTGCCCGCAAAGTATTGCTAAGGCCTATTATTATAAGTTAACAATATAAATATTACTAGTAGGTGGGACCCCCTTGTAGATTGGGAGATCATATATGGTTCGTATTTCATGTTTATGTTGTTATTCGACATCGCTTACAGGGTTCTACATGATTGATGAAACCTTGATTTTATTGGTGATGAATAAGGCATATTATGTGTTGGTTCCGATTGCGACAAATGAATGGTGGATTAAGCATGTTGTGTGTTGTTTCAATTGCTCTAGGCTCTAATTTCATGTTACGATGGCCTATGTTATCCATTGTTATCCTTGATATTTGTTCCTCGATTCATTACTGTGACACCTACACAAGAGACATGTTAGTAACAACACATAAGAAGCAGTTGAAAAGAGATAAAAGCAATATAAACAAATGCCAAAGGAAGAGATTAAACTATGCTAAAATGCTACTCTGCATGCATTGAAATTAAAAGATCGTTGTTAATCCTAGCTAACAAGTTAATAGCTATGCGATTAATTGAGTTATATGAAACCTGGTTGATATGTGTTATGGTATATTTGACAATGGTTAAATGTGATATGGGTGGCACGTTTGACAAGTGATGGGTGTTAAGTTCGATGCATAGATTTATTAAGCGGATTAATGGAAGGATGGTTGGAGTGTACTAAGGAATTGAATGAGCGGGGGTGGAGGCGATGTGCATTTATTGCACGCCACTCATACTCCTTCCATTGTTTGTCACCCTAACTTGGCAATTGTTCAACTGTGCTTTGTTGTGGTTAGGCTCCGACTTTCAAGCAAAGGAAGAATCACTCAACCAAACTCGCGTTTTTAAGGTGCTCTTGGTTACAGGTATGTCTTTTCGCCATCCATGAATCTGCTCTGGTTATGAAATATATATTGGCTCGGGATGTATGGGTTTGTGTTTTTCTTAAGTTTGGCAACTATGTAAATTGGTGATATTTTTCTAGAATGAAGGGTTAGTGTGATTGCAATAATGTTTGAAGTCACAGTTTTATTGATCATTCTGAGTGTTTGAAGTCATGAAGGCCCTCTGTCACCCTTATTGGTCTTGGTTGAAGGGTTTTCATTCGGTCTAGGTTGGTTGGCCGTTTCCATGCACTCTTATCACCATACCCAGTCATTTTGTTGTTATGAGGGCTTCTGGGTTTGAAACACTTTGTGTCACTGTGCATTGTTTGACTTGGGTATGGGTTCATTCATGTTACTGATGTTTGCGCACTGGGTTATGATGACTATTATCCCAAAGGGCTTGCTTAAGGATGATTGTTATTTCTTAGCTCTGTTTATCTCAGCAGTCTTTGGTTGATTGGGAAAACCACGAGGGTTATACCCTGCATGTTATAAGTGTTGTTACAAGACCAAAATGGAGCCTTGCTCCTCTGTTCATAGTCTCTCCTATCACTGGAGTTTTCACCATGTTTGTGAAGTTAGTGGTGGTATACCTTGTGTGTGCACCGTTGGTCTCGAAGTTCTCACCTGATGGTGGGGGTCAACTCCAGTCTCCCCGTGTTGGTCCATAGGGTGAATCCTTGATTACTCAAAGCTCGATTTTGATAAAGGGAACCCGTTATGTCCTGTTGGATACATGGTTGATGGTTATGAGTTAGTGGTGCATCGTCGATAGTGTTCTATTGTTGGCTCGTCTCTGTTGATTATCCCGATAGTGGTTGTGGTTATTCGTATTTAGGCACTACAATTAGTTATTATAACAGTCTAATTGATAAGTTCAGCATTGTTTATTGGTTGATTGGAAGAATGGGATCGAATACATAGTCGTTGTCTTTTGCATGGTGATTATTGAATTGTTAACCCAACATTAGTTGTAATTGATTAAGTCACAACAATGTTTTTGCGCGTGATGCATGGGTATGTGTAGCCTTCCTGCAACATGTTAGGTTGAGTTAATGATTGTTGTGACTGTTTGTTTTAATTTGCCAAATGGGAATATTGCAATCATGGTGATTATGGTATGGCCATCCACTGTATATGCTAAGGATATTATTGATTGCGCCATCAAAGATGGTCACGGTTTTTTAAACAAAATGGTTTTGTTGCAAATTTGATCAATTTATGACATGAGATCAGGCTTATTGTTGCTACCTTGTTATATTGGTTGATAGCCTAGCATTGTGGATGTTTAGTTTCGAAGTGATTGGACCTATACAGAAATGCTTTGCATTTTGTCAAATGGTCTATGTATTCCAAGCATGGTATGAGTTAAAATGGTGATTGATGTCTATGTGTTTAAGTGGCAAGTCAGGATCTTTGCAATTAAAATATTGATGGTTGTATTTGGTTGTTCGTTATGTGTGTTGATGAATATCATGCATCGTAGCAGAGATAGACACAGGTTCTGTGACAGTATAACCTCATTACAATTTAATTATTAAATGAATTAAAGAACAGAATCGGTCATGACTTTTGAGTTTGTATTTGATGATTGAAATAATTTTTGGGCAGTGGTTGATGAGTTGACGCTGAACAAAGTGGAAATAAGTGATTGTGTATTCATTTGGGAATTGTTTTAAAATATTAAATGGACAATGAGAAGAAACATAACTCTTCTATAGGTTGTTGTGGAATGCATGTTGTCTTGTTGGTGACACTTTGTTGAGAATCTGATTACAAACAAGGAATAAGTCAATGGATAGAATTAATTGAATTATACACAGTGGCTTTCATTTGATCACAATGATTATTTGGTTGGTGTTATTTCCTTTTACATAATGGTTTTATGGATTACTTAATTAATTTTATGAACAATATACGCTCTCTTTCCCTGCCATTATTTCATTTTTCGCTAATTACAACCCCATTGCCTTCCCACATACATTTTTCACTCACTGTTCTAAAATTTAATTATAGTCAAGAAGAATTATGTATTGAAGCAGTTTGAAGTCGCAGTTTCTTGGTTGGATCACAGTGATATTTTCTTTGGTTTGCATTATAGTTGATTGTTTGTTGTCTTTGAGCGGTGCCCATGTTTCTTTTCCCCCTCATTTTATCATGTTTCACTCAATACAAACCCCTCGCATATCCCAGGACATTTTGTTCATCCCCTACTCATTGATAACAGTTAAAGAATTTATATGGATTGGATTGCATGAGTTTGATATGTTGCTGAGATAAAGACTATTTCATATTTTCAAGGAGTTGTCATGTATGGTTGTAAAGGAACTATTTGCTAATCAATCATGCATGCAGGAATGAGCTTTTTTAGCCGAGGTAGCCATGGCAGAGGCAACCGAGGGAGAGGTAATTGGAACAGAGGCCCAAGAAGGCCAAGATTCTCCATGCCCTTTGACGCTGACTCACAAGAGTTAGGCAAGTTGTTTCAGGCCAGAATTTTCAATTGGATTGGGAAAGGAGTGGTCCAACCTAGGCCTGAAAAGCCTCCCTTCCAAGCTCCACAAGCCCTTGGTATTCCCATGCCCCCTCATGTCTCATTGCAACCCGAGGTTCCCGAAAATGACGGATGGCAAGAGATTGTCCATCCAACAGTCTCCCAACATCGTGGCTGGCCCAATTTGTCCTTACCTGCTCCCTCGCCTATTAACCAGATTGTCCAAGTTGCACATGTCCACTCACCAGTTCAGTCCTCTCATGCTAGCAAAAGATTGAAAATCGAGGCCCACCATGCCCCTGACAAAGGAAAAGCCATTGTTGCCCCTTCCTCACCCTCCAATGGCTATGATAAATCTGTGTCTTCCCGGATGAATTTGAGGGATGATTGTTCTCATGTGAATGTGATGATGAGAGTCACAAGGAGGGGTGTTTTGCTTAATTAACTAGTTATGTTATGATTGTTAAGAGCTAAAGGGAGTCACAAGGGGTCCCACCTACTAGTTATTATTTATTTAAGACCCTTATTATGATTTATTACTTGCCCCCCTAACTAAAAAGTTGGTTGAGTTTTTAGTTAACTTAACTAATGATGTAGTTCAACTACTTCAACCAATTCCAATTTGCTTAAAGGAAAAAGGAAAGGGAGAAACGAGAGGAGGATAGAAGGAGAAGATGTAACACACCCACTACGGCATGATGAATTTTTCATCTTTTTCTTCGAGGGACATAATCCTTGAGACTTCTATAGGACCTAACATAGACCATCCCTTCCCTTATCCTCCTCCAAGCGACCACAACCTGGCCTTAGCGCAAGCACCTTTCACAGCTCACGAGTTGGGAGTCAAGGCTCTCGACTCCTCTTTCTCCAAATGCCGATACCTGAGATGTGATATGGGTATGGCTTCTTCCTCACTAGCGCCTGCTACATGTAACCATAGGTTAGGCCAAACACTAATGCACTCGCAACTTTGCTAGTTAAGGTGTTGAGCCCTCGTGCTCCTCCTTTGTGAAATCTTGAGACGTGAGAGGTCAATGTTACGTGGGATCTGCCAAAGCGACGCGCACACACCACTTGTCTCCTCCGCTGTACTCTGCTCACAAGTTATGCCTCTGCCGCCCGTCGCACGTGACCTCGGCTCTTGGTGTTTCGTGGCCTTAACGATCAGGGTGCAACTTCTTCATCCTATGAAACTTCGAGCCATGATAAGTCAAGAATGGGTCACCCGCTTCCTAAGCTAAATACTAGCGCTACTCACATCTCGCGACTTCGCGAGTTGAAGTGTTGAGCCCTTGTGCTCCTCCTTCGTGAATTCTCGAGATACGATAAGTCAACAATGGGTTGACCCTTTCCCAGGCGACATGTGTCTATCACCTATCAACCACGCGGTCCCCACCTAACGGAGGTGCCACGTGTTCGCATGAGCCCTCGGTGCTCGACACTTCGCGACTTCTACAGTCGAAAAGAAACTCTCAAGTTCTGAACCCCTGATAGGTGATAGCCACGAAATTTATGATCCCACAGTTCTCCCGTGGCCTGGATCCAACGGTCATGATCACGTCACGATCTTGTGAATCGTGAGTTTATGCGGTCCTACCCTTGACCACTCCAAGTCGCGAGTCAGCGAAATGCTACTCTCCTCCCTATATAAAGGCTAAGATCAACGGTCAATAGTACTCCATCAGATCCTTGGATCTACAGTCCCGATTCCTTCTCTACTTGCGAAGGCTAAAAGGGGTCGAGGCATTAACACCTAAATTCCTTCCTCCAATCTAACAGTCGTGACAAACCTCAGATCCCCCGAAAGGATCTCATCCATTCATCTAACAAATGAAAGGGTACTCTCCTTCAGTATTTGAAACTCGCTATCCTTCCTAAGCTTCGTCAGTTATGAAAGACTTGAGAGCTTTTCGCTCTATCTCCTGGACTTGACTCTTAGAAGAGTCTTCATTACAACTATTCATCAAGGGGTTCTGGGGTTCTATTTGATCGCAGAGGGCCTGTGCATATCGACACTACCTCTCATGAGCTTAACAAACTCCATCCTCCAAGGGACTCAGAACGACTAGGTGAGTAAACCATCGTACATGCGGCTACACCTAAGGTCGATGAGCTCATAGTTCGTGGCTCTAGCTTAAGATGCTACAGAACTTCAGAATTTATGAGAACAAGTCATGTCCAACCCATATAATTCCTTACTTGCCTAATTATACAACCAAGAAGAAATAGAAGGGATATAGTATATCCATTAAGCATTCATTCACATTCCTGAAAGCATGCACAGTATAACCAATTCATACACAATCACAACTAAGTTACACAGGGTAGGAAATCACTTATCTATTACAAGTTTCTGCCAACCAATTGACTGTGGGTGTTTGTCCTTCCACCCAACCATAGGCTTAGAGGAATTCATTCTTGGCACTCTGGCCACCCCTGTGCCAAGCCATGATATCACCAGGGAATTCTCACAGTTCTCGAGGGTTCTCTCTCTATTTAAGCTTCTGTTCGGGTCCTGTTTTCTGCAAATCGAAGCTTTCTCACTCGATTGTGGCCTCGGTGAGGTTTCTCAGATGCTCTTCGGCATCAAGCTCGCGGCCTTCTGTTCGTGATTCGTTGGAGAGCTTTGCGCCTCTCCCTTCTGAGTTTCTGCCCTCGTCCGGTGCCTCCTTTTTTGTTGTGTGTGTCCCTCTTACTTGGGAAGGTTTTTGTTGACCTATCTGGTCCCTTCTGTTAGAAGGAAGCTCAGGTCTGCAAGTCCCTATGGTACTTCGGACTGATAACCCATGTTTCCATTCATGGGGGTGGTTGGTGATTCAACCACCAGTCCTTTCTTCATTGACTGATTTTCTTTCCTTGGGAATCGAAGGAGGCTTGTCATCCTTATCAAGGGATATTTGGGGTTATTTGATACATGAATCCTCTCTTATAGTTTTCACATTCTTCCTCTAGTGATATCATGGCCAGTACTTTCAAGGCTTCACCCCCACAGTCAGTTATTGGCAACTCAAACAATAATACATTTACACTTTCCTCATGCATTAGCATGGTAATTCCTACTTTATGATTAATTACAAATTGGGGGAAACATGGTGTTACAATTCCCTCCCCCTTAAAGGAACACTGTCCCCGGTGTTCTTTCTCAAAAACACTTGCCATGCCTTTCTCATTCAGCCACTTCAGAAGTCTTGACCTTCATCCTTGGTCAGGTCCTTTTTTGGGATCTGAGTCTTCGTCATCTGCCTTCAATAATTCTTGGACACAAGCATATTANTAACCATAATTTTGTGCGAAAACATCTTACTGTTGTTCAAAATTCAAAAAGGAAAAATTTCATATTCTAGCACAATACTTATCTGTGCATTTTGTGGATCTGTATCCACATGGTAGTTTTGTTATCCATGTTAATCGCTTTCCTTGACGTACCCATTGGGTGCATGATTCCAATTCAATAGTTCACAAGAGCTATCATGATTTCATTTTCCTATCCAAGGTTTTTCCGCACGGGAAACTACCCACTGTGTGCATGATCCCAATAGTTTACAAGAATTAATAAGAGCTCCTCTTCCTTGCGGTCACTCATCCTCCAGGCCCAAGCTCAGGCATCCCCTTCACTGTTATACAGTCCCTCGGGCGATCCATCTT
>ML808831.1:8274-21738 GCA_009831015.1 Picea engelmannii
TAATTCTGGATCTGATTACATCAAAGAAAGAACAATTTCTAAACTACTTGCTAAAAATAACAAATTCGCCTTGACCATATTTAATGCATAACCATATTCTTGACAAAAGAGATATCCATCATATTTTCGAGTTGAAGCTAGTGTGAGTCATATTGCGACAATTGGTGGAAAATATCGAATTGATCTGAGTGCTGACAAGACTCCCTGTCACCTTTGCGTAGCGAGCTGCTGTGACACGTTGTGTAATTGCAACCTACAACAGTTGGGTAGCGAGCTTTTGCACAGTGTGGTATATTTCTTCAACAAACTTCGTTTAGGAGGTGGCTGCAACCCCGCTGAAGGATACAAATCACTGTTATGTCATTCACCCATCATTTCCTAATTTCCTTTTACACTCAATGTACTTTCAACACTTGCGTAGCGTGAGCTCACTTCGCAAGTTTTGTACAATGCCATTTTCCAGCCAAAAAACAAAACAATTTTATTTGTGGTTCATCAAAAAGAAAAATTGTGAAGATATGAAACCTATATCTCATCCACCTCTGCAAGTAGGTCCAACTTCCCCCTAGCTTCATCATCAACCTTTATCCTCTGTTTCAAATACCTATTTGCCTTTCTCATTGACAAATTCTGTTTCTTCAAGTTTCCCACTTGCCTAAACATGAGTGCATTTCTCCTTAGCTTTGACCGGGCATTTGTAAGAGATGCACATTCATTTTTGATGGCTGGTCCACATTCCTGAAAGTGTCTCTCAATCCTTAGCTCTGATATTATTTTCTCTTCCCTCAGCTGAATGATTAGGTATTGAACCTCCCTTAGTTGCTTATTTAGCCATTTGACAATTTTGTCACCCTCTCCAGGTGAAGTATGAATCTTCTCAACTGATGCAGGCCGGACCTGTGCTTGTGTTTCCTCTGCAAGCTTGTAATCATAGGTTATCTTTCTGGCCGAGGATCTTGTTAAGGGGGGTGTAGGTTTAATAAAATCCACAGTCTTGGGACTTTTCCTGCTTTCCTTCTCTTTAGAAGCTTTTGGAACCTTTAAGAATGATTCCTTTTTTGAACCTATTGCATCTTGTGGAGTTTGAATATCAGAAACCCTCTCAACCAATTTCCTCTTCATCTCCCTGTTATCATGAAAAGACTGGGATATGACATGTTGAGCTTCCTTAAGATGATCTTGTAGCTCTTTGATTACTTGATCTTTCTCTTATGACTGCACCTGATCCTCATCCATTTCTTGAGCTGAGTGTTCAACAGACTGTGTATGTAGGGCATGTACATGTAATCTTTTAGCAGCTGACCTTGTGATTGGGCTACTCACTTTTGGTGTTTCCTCCACCTCATCAACAAAGTGTATCCTTCTACCCTTCTTCTTAGCAGGATGACTTGGTGAAGAATAATCAATTTCCTTTCCTTTTCCCATGCCCTATTTTGCAGACCCTTTTTCTTTCCCACTTGAATCTCTAGAAGCCACTTTCTCAGCAGATGAGGGGGTGTCTCCTTTGGGATCTAAAGGAATGTTAGCTGAAGTTAAGAAAGAGTCTCAGTCTCTGTTTGATTTCTTGAGTTCTTCCACCACTAGAAACTTTACTAGAGATAAATGAAACATAATAGTATCAATCTGATCAACCCTAGCTTGTACCATGTCTTCCATTTTTCCTAAACTTCTGTACAGGTAGAAAGGTAAATTTAAAGGGTTCTTCCCCGTGAAATGCATTAGAATCCTTATGTTATAAAGGTATACCCTATCAAATATTCCCTCACAAGTGAAATATCGTTGGACCACTCTTAACAACTTTTCATAATGATCCAATATGCATTGTCTTGGAATAGTGGTACCAAACTTCTAATTTTTATACTCAGGCTTTAAGAAATCAGTGTAGAAAATTGGATCAAGAGGCATACCTTTAAAGCACTTCTCCCCCTGGACTGGAATCTCAGTTGCAACAACCACTGTCTCCTATGATACTTGGAAAGTGATGTCAACAATCCTCGTCTGAACACCATTGAAATTGATGGCAAAATCCTTCGTTACATGTGCATTGTATCCTTGAATCTTCTCGCAAAACCTCATGCAACCATCTTGCTCAAATGAAACTCTAAATGCAAGATCATAATTTACCAACTTTAGACTTTGTGGCTCACATATTAATACACTGCCTCCTTTGTTGTATTTATTTTTCCCTTGAGTGGCCATGCTGCAGATGTAGGATAAAACACTGAAACTGGTAAAGACAGGGAGGTTTCAAAGGCTAAAAATCTGACAAGGAATTTTATACAGTGTGAAAGAAGGGCTTAGGGTTTACTCAATTGAGTCAAGTGAACTCAACAATGCAACAAACAAATTTTTAGATCACAGGTAATAGATGCAAGACACTTGTTAGACATAAGATACAACCCTTCAGTCCTTGCGCATCGAAAAACAAAGGAACAAGGGATGCGTAGCGTGCATACAAGGGTTTGCGTAGCAGGCATACATGGGTTTGCGTAGCGAGCTGGACAAGTTTGCGGCGGGTAATGTAATTTGGCTCCAATGGGGATGTTATCCTCTAACTCTAACTCTACCCTGAAAATAATGATACTAACATTTGGCTCCAATGGGGATGCTATCCTCCATGTGACGTAGCAAAGAACAACATACCAGGTGCCTTATCCATTGGGCTTTATTTTGACTCAAAAAGACTTTAAAAATGAAAAAAATAAACTGACAAACCTTTTTACAAACTTGATACACACTAGCAAAAATTCAACAGAACCTTAGGGCCTTCACTTCGAGCTTCAATTTCTGTTGAATGATGACTTCAAATGCTCTATCTGAAAAACAAAATGGTTATTTACAATGAGATGAAAAGATCAAAATGCTTTAAGTAAAGTAGTGTTTGAGAAACCTTCCATTGACAGGTCCTCCACCAATGTGATCTCCATTGATTTCTTGCAGAAATAAGCATTGCTTCCATGATAAGAAACAATTCTGAATGGTCCTAGCCATAGGTAGTCAAAATTTCCATGCTTCCCTTTATCTTCATTCCTTGCATTCCATTTCAGCCCCATATCATCCACCTTGAAATAATCAACCTTTGTATGTTTATCAAACACTTTTTTCATTTTGTCCTGATGCAATTGTGTGTTGTTGTATACTTCTTCTCTCATTTGTTGTACATGAATCAATTGATTAATCCTCCTTTGAACATCATTTGGTTCAGCCTCTTGTTCTTGCAACAATTTCATAACTGGAAGCCCTAATGAGGTAGGGAAAACTGCATATGTGCCATATACAATCTGGAAAGGAGATGTAGCAATAGACCTCTTGGTAGTAATCCTATTAGCCCACAATGCATATATGAGTTTCTTGTGCCAAGCCTTCTTGTTTTCCTGTAACAACCTTTTGATAATTCTTGTCAGACTCTTGTTGGATGACTCAACTAATCCATTACCCCGTGGGTAATATGCTGTGGAATGACCAAGGGTTATGTTGTAATCACTGCAAAACTTTTCCATCCTCTTAGACTTGAATGTTGTTGCATTATCAGTTATTATTTTCACTGGACAACCAAACCTAGACATAATGTTACTTTCCAGAAATTGGATAATGACAACATCAATAGCTTGCCTTGTTGGTACTTCTTCAATCCATTTGGTGAAATAGTTTGTTGTTGTCAATATCCATTTGTGCTGAGCTGAAGATGCTGGATGAATCTCTCCTATAAAATCAAGGCCCCACTGCCTAAACGATGCTTCAACATAAATTGGTTTCAAAGGTAAGGGAAACAATTTCCTTTTTCCATAAAAAATATGACATTCATGACACCTCCTTGTATACTTAAGAGAAAATGCTGGGTCAATAAAACCCTGATCTTAGTATCTTATGTACTAAGGTTTTCCAATAAAGGTGCCCTCCACAGTCACCCTTATGGAATTCTTTGATAGTTTGTTTTACCTCATCTTCCAACAAACAACATAACAAAATCCCCGCTGGATCCTTCCAATACAAAGAACCATAAAGAACACAAAATTTTGCTGCTTTTAATTTTAGGAACCTAGCCTTTGTTTTTCTTAGTTCATGAGGAGCTTGTAAATTTCTCAACACATATATAATGTCAACATACCATGGAGATTCAAGAAACTTCTGGGACACCTGTGGCACTGTTTCTTCTCTTGAATTTTCTGACAGATCTGCAATAAAATTTATCCCCAAGACATCATAATTTGATTGTGTCATTAGTTTGGAAATCCCCTGGCCTTTTATCATCTTTGTAGGCTTCATCTCCAGATCATACTCTAACAAAACTTCTCTCCATTTGCCTCTTCTTCCTTCAGGATCAGACTGGGTCAAGATATATTTCACAACATTACTGGGCACATAAGAAACAACATGAGAATGCAAAATGTAAATTATGAATTCTTTAAGGGATTTTACCAGTGCATATGCATGCTTCTCCATGATGTCATATTTCAAAGGGGAATCTCTCAAATTTCTTTTGTAATAGGCTATGGGCCTTTCAAAATTCTATTCATTCTTCTGCAACAAAACACCAGCAATGGTGTGTTCTGATGCAAAAGAGAATAAGATGAAATCCTTTGCATAATATGGACTGGATAATACTAGTGCTTTGGTCAATGCTACCTTTATATATTCAAAGGATTTCCTGGCTTCTGGAGTCCACTTTATCTCACTACCTTTCCTGAGCATGCTGGTAATGAACTTTATGATTTCTGCCAGATTAGGGATAAACCTCCTTAGAAAGTTTACCCTTCCAAGAAAGGACCGTACCTCCTTTTTGCTCCTGGGAGTATTAATTTTTAGAATTGCATCCACCCTGCTGGGATCTATCTTTATTCCTTCTTTCGAGATGATATGACCAAGTAGTTTACCCTCTTGCATTTCAAAGTTGTATTTCTTGGGATTTAATGAAATACCAAACCTCCTACATTTATGAAAAACCCTTTTCAAATGTTTTAAATGCTCATCATCAGAATCCGAAAAAGCAGTAATATCATCTAAAAAAATGAAAATGAACTTATCTTTTTCATCAACAAAAGTTATGTCCATAGCTCTTTGGAATGTTGCCCTGCATTCATAAGACCAAAAGGCATTTTGGCATACATGAATGTACCCCAGGGTGTTGTGAAGACTGTCTTCTCTTGATCATCAGGATGCACCATGATTTGGTTGTATAAAAAAAATCCATCAAGCATTGACATTTTCTGCAATCCAACCACTTTCTGCAAAATATAGTCTATTTTGGGAAGAGGACTGAATAAATTTATAAATTTATTCAGTCATAACAAGTCTACTTTTTTTTTAATGCTTTTGAAAACTTCAACTTTATGCTTTATTTATGCTTTCATTTAAGGGCCCAAAAGAAGAATTTGATACACCATATCCCCTCCTAGATCTAGTTCAATCTATTACTAATTTCAATACCCTTCATTAACATTTAAACTTCTTACTATTTACTTTGACAAGTAATTTGTGGGAAAATATAAATTACGCAATAAACATAGCTCTATCTAATCTTTTTAATACCCTTTCATTCTTAAGTCTCAAATCAAGTGAACCACCTTTTAGTAATATATCATGATTGGGGCTAAAAAAAGCATACTTAAGTTTGAAATTAAACTTGGCTCTCCTCTCAAACAAATACCACCTAAATGAATGACATCTACATTTATCCTTGATATTATCATTTGTGTTGAAATATTCACGAAAGAGGTGATGACGATAAAAGACAGGATCAATTATCCTTTTTCATAATGATGCTCAATCTTAAAGCAAATTTAAAACAAACAATGACTATTACAAACGTTTTTATATTAACACGAAGGTTTATCCAAAACATTTTGGATTCAAAATTAATACCCCATGAGATAACACAATTACAAGGGCTCTATTCCATTAAAAGGCTAATCCACCCCTCCCTTCATTATTGTTAAAAGTAAAAAAATCGTAGTAGAAACAATTGTGATTAAACAATATCTACAACTTAGAACCTAAACATTTCTATCGCAAACATAAAGGCTAAGAATAGTGTTTAGATTCCTCTCTCCTTGTTGTCACCTACCTATAACACTTAAATTGAAACATATTACTAAGGAATATCCCCACAACTAGCTTGACAATCCCAAATTTCCAATCATTCATAGTAGTAAACTGGAGATGAGTAGCTTGTCACCCATGATAAAATGAACTAGCTAACATGTCATCCATGGTCCTTTTGGGTTTGCTCATTTCCAATTGTGCAAGTTTGTTACTCCATAAACTTGAATGTCTTATTTATTGGAGGTGTCACAATAGAAAGGTGGATCTTCTGTAATAAGGCACTCCTCAACCTTCCTGGGGTCACTCGTTGAGATGTTTTCATTAATGTCACTTGTCTAACACAATTGGATTATGAAATTATTTAGGGACCGTGGATTGTTTGCATGTATTAGTGTCTTGCATTTCCTTCATTATTTCTCTTCCTTTGCACCTCTATCCATCGTTGAACCTCAAATTAGTTGAAGAGGGAAAAGAGATAGGCTCTAGTTAAACATTTCGTTTTATGCTAGGTACATTTGATATAGGCAGACCTAGCATGGAATTTGAAATAGAAATTTGAGACAAAGATAAACCAATTACTATGTGATGAACTCAAATCCACATTGGATCAATTTTTTTTTATTATCTAGAGTTTTTAAAGAAAGCACCTTGTGTGCTAGCATTGACAAATGGTTTGGGTTACTAAGGCCTAACAACTTCAAACTAAACCAATTTACACAATTTGACAACTGATTTTCACAAAAATATCCACAATTACAAGGGTAATTTAGAGATTTCTACCAAAACAAGGAATTAAAAGCGCAGTGTACAAGAAAAGTCAAGTTCTCAAATGTCATACAATCAAGGTATTCCTACAAATCCAAGGCCTATTGGATATAATTTAGTTGACTATTAAGGTTAACCCAAAAATAAAGATTGAAAAGCACCATTAAACAACTTTTTAGGGGTTTTAATATTATACCTTGTACTAAACATGTTCTTGTTTATTATTGATTGACAAAATATTCCTAAACACCTTTTACAATTGAATAATAAGTAGTTGATATATGAAATTGATAAGATGACGATGTTACAATGAGCCTCATGACAATATACTTATATGAAATCATTGGTCATGAGGTGAATGAGTGTGTGCTCTTTGACCTTTTATTAGCATAATTAATATTATTTATTTATGTTTATGTTTATTGCATTGCTACCTCCTTAAGGAATGTTTTTCCTCAAAACATAGTAAATATGATTCTCTCTACATGAACATGTTTTTGTGGCAACATCATTTTGGTTTTTGTTTGGTTTTAAGGGTTTGACTTTGTTCTTACTTTGAGTAATAGTGATGTTCCTTTGTATTATTTGCATCATATCTTGAAAGATTTTCACCATCATGTTAAGTGTAAAACATTGATGCTACTTAGTAATATATTTTCCTTGCTTTAATTGTTGTATGTTCGTTTACGATTGTTTCCCATTTTCATTAGTTCTAATTCACCTTTCTTGAGAGCGAAACCTTCCACACCATATAATTTATAATGTTGAACTTGCTAGTTAAACTATGAATTGTTCTTCCACTAGTATAAGTGCTCAACTGCATCAACCATTCCGCATCTAGTACCATTTCCATCTCATTAAGTGGTAGAGCATAGAATCCTATTTGTAGTTCTATTTCTTGGATTTGAAATGAGACTTTATGACATGTTCATAATCCCTTGACCTTTTGTCCTTTAGCGACCATTATTGTGAGGTCCTTGGTGGGGTACACAAAAAGGTTTAGATGTTTAGCCACATTGATGTCTATACAATTACGAGTACTGTCAAAATATGCAAGTATCATTACGATTCTATTTTTTATCATTCCTTTGAGCTTTAGCCTCCTAGATTGTGATTTCTTTGTCCTGGTTATAGTTGGATTTGTAGGTTATGTTTATTCTTTTCTTCAAACATGGATCTTATTAGAATTCCTAAGATGAGGTGGAATGTATTTTGTAGTCAATGGTTGTATTTGGACCTTTAGAGTAATAATGTCTTTTTGAGGCACATCTTCTTCATTTCTATTTTGTCCAACACATGAAATTGAAGCTAATAATATTTTTGGTAGTGCTTTATTATCAATTGTCAATATTTCGATTTTAAATCTATCGGATTGAGTTGTTCTACCCTAACGTCTTTCATGAATTGTGATCGATGAGTTTGAACATATTGGCAAATTTTCATAAGTTTCTAGTTCTATTGTTGTACAATCTTGTCTTTTAGTTAATTGATTAATTCCTTCTCTATTCTCATTAATTATCCTTGATACTTTGCCCTTGTTGAACTCTGAATTGTACCCAATATTTTATCAATCAATATTTGTGTCAGAGTCAATTTCGTGAATTCATTCTACATACTTACGTCACCATTGAAGTTGATTTGTACAACTAATTTGTACAACAATCTTATTGGACATATAACCACCAAATAACTTACAATTTTCCATCATTTCATACAATCTAACATTCAACGACACACTACCAATCCACAAGATTTTGTATGACCGTTTTTCATTTAAAATCTTCCTACACTGCAATGTAATACCCATATGCCACACTTCACTATTCAAATCATACGAATTGTCGCTGTCCCTAGCCATACACTTGATGTACACATCCACTACTAAAAAACCGTACTAATTCAATTGATTATAACCACAATTCAACCATACAATTGTTGTTGTTTGCCAATCATACAACTACGTTTTCTTAAATCAACATGACTTTTGACCTTACATACACACACCGATCCTTCCCACCATACATCCACATTTATTCCTTTGATTTTGTACACTAGTTTTTTTTCCCAAATGTGGCATTTCCATACATTAATTGCACCCTGTCATCATTTCCAAAGAAATTATTACTTTAGAATTTTATATAATAAAGTTTGTTTATCATATAAGCTTAATTTATTAATAAAACTAAAACATGATCTAAATAGTAGATAAAGTAAAAATCAAAAGATTTTATTCTGAAAGGAAAAAAATATACGTCAAAATAAAAAAATAATGATGAGTTACATACATAAGGTTAGCTCAAGTGGTCATGAGCCAGACGTGATACCTCGTATCTCTCCCCCAATGTTGGGGAGGTCATCGGTTTGACTCTCTTGATACCCTCAAGGTTAGGCTCTGTGATCAAGGTTGATAGTTTACCCCGTTTACCACCCATGGTTCATGGGGAAGTACTCGAAGGGTTTTCCATGGAAAAAAAAAGTTCATCATAATGAAAATGAAGCCAATAAAAAAAATGACAAGTTAAAAGCAAAGGTCAAACTGAATTCAAATTGATCGACTGAAACCCCAAAAACTCACTATTTTTCCTTACATATTTGGGCAACCCAACATACATCCATGTGAATCCCAAGGAACGCGCACTCCCTCAACCGACTGGATTCTTGAAAGGCACACTCTCTCAGCTTATTGGACGAGAAGAATAATTGGGCACAAGTCCCAAGGAAGTAGTTGATCGGATCTAGCTCACTAGTTAGCTTGACCTATTCAATCCATCATGTAATAACAAACATCTATATAAGACTGCCTCCTATTCTAAATAAAGTGATGGCCATTTTGCTCTTAGTTTTGGTGATAGTCTTCATGTTTTCCTATTCTAGTTAATTTCCTGAGTATTGCTATTGTAGATCAAATGGTATCAAAGCATCGATTTGAGATGCTTATGCTCCAGTGAGTTTCAGACAAAGATTTTTTTTTATGGGTTTTGCTAGTGTTTGCACTCACCCAATATTCAAATCTAGAGGTGCGCTAAGGGTGGCTCCACCCTCCATCTTTCAGGCAGTGTGCTAGGGTTTGTTCCAGACCTCCACTACCCAATAATTTTGTGGTGATTTCCAACTTCGGAGGTGCATTCGAGCCTCAACTCGCCCTCCATCTCTTCCAACACAATGCGCTAGGGTTGCTCTTGCCCTGCACTGCTCAATGCTTTGGTTGTGGGGATCTTCCACTCCCCCCCTCTTCTTCAGTTCGTGCAAGGGTGCGCTAGGGTTTTCCACACCCTCCCCTCTCTTCCAATGTGCCTTCTCAACATGCACTTGGCTAGGGTTTTCTAGCGCGCCCTCCCTTTTTGGCTCCAGATGGTGTGCTTCAGGGTTGGATCCAAATCCAAGGTTTTCCCATCCAGATTTAGCTCCAGATCGAGAGGATAGTGCACTAGGGTTTTCTCTAGATCATGTGCTTCAGGGTTTGCCCTTCCTCTTGGGCTCCAACACACATGCTCTTCCATTTTCAGTGCACTCTCCATTCTTAGTTCTTTGTTTCTTTAGTATATGAACATAATCCCTCCTCATAGAGACCACACCCTCGAGGATTCTACATCTGAGCAATCTTCTCCCATTAAGACCTTGACTCTTACTTTGAATGAACTCATGCAGCTCCAGCGAAGATCCCCACCACCTCTGCAGTTGGATACTTGTTTCTAGTTGCATAAGTTTTCAAGGCATATGAAAGGTGAGGTCGTTGATTCCTGAGTACGTAGTCTATCCACTTATTTCAAGACCTACCCAAGAATGACAAAAGAAGAGAAGCTACAGATCACTAGTTTGCAATTGGAAGGGGTTGCTCAAGCTTTGGTGACACTTGAACGAATACCTCCTCTCTGGTGGTGGACTTGGGAGATTAGCTTGCGATTACCCCTCCACCTTTTGGTTCTTGGGATGCCTTTTGTCAAGCATTGTGAAACCACTTATATCCCACGGGGTACCGTCAGACTCTCCTAGCTCATTGGTTGCAACTCTACCAACTCTCAAGCCAATAAATCCAAAGATACATTGAGGTGTTGACTAAGCTCCGCACAGATTTAAGATCCAGAGGAGGTACTCATTGTTAAATTTAATTCTGGTCTTTTATTATTGTTACGTAGAGGTTGATTTATTTGAAAGCTCTTCCTTAGATAAGTTCTTTCTTCGGGCCTTGGATGTGGAACAAAAGCTCACTCCTTGCCTTCAATCTCTTCTATCCAAAACTATCCCTTCATCAACTCCTTCTCCTGCCTCTCCTACCTCGCCCAAGTGGTGTTCTTATCACAAATCTCAGTTTCACTCCTCAGTTGAATGTCGTGCTCTTCATAATCAAAATATTGTCAAGACTCTATACGTTGATTCTCTCGAGTCCTCCTCGAGCATAACATCCCCCTTAAGCTTACCATATTGGAGAATCCTATAGAATCAGATCCCAATTTCTTGCTTATGGTCACCGACCCCCAGACTTCTTCACCAACGCCTTTGTTTACTCACAATTGCTAGCTCAAGCAATCATTGACCATGCTCATCCTCGACAATGGTAGCCAAAAGAATTTGGTTGCTCAGGATTTAGTGCAACGGTTGGCACTTCCTTTTACCCCTCATTTGATACCCTATCAATTGGGGTGGGTGCAGAAGGATGGTCCCCATGTGATGGTGACCCAACGTTGTGCCTTTACTTTTTCCATCAACCCTTTTCGTGATACCATTCTTTGTGATGTGTCTCCTTTGAATTGCGCAGATGTGCTTCTGGGTATTCCCTAGCAAGAACTTTGCACGTTGTATACCATGCTCGCAATCATCAGTATCATCTTCAGAAAGATGGACGTACCTATGTCCTCATCTCACCCTCTTTAAAAGCCCCTACATTACTTTTCGACCAACCCTTTGTTTGTCAAATTAGTCTCAACAAATCCATTGCTCCCTGTCTAGTGTGCCCTCTTAAACCAGATAGCCCCTCTCACACCCTTCCTTCATATCTAGTTGATTTACTCACATCCTTTGAAGATGTCTTTGTTGCACCCACGGACTACCTCTCGTCTGTTCCATTGAACATTCCATTGATCTTATTCCTGGAGCCACTTTGCCCAATGCCCTTCTTATCGCCTGGCTCCTCGTGAGGCTAAGGAAGTGGAACACCAATTCCAACAACTTCTTAATAACGACCACATCCAACCGAGTTCTTCACCTTGTGTTGCTCCTATTAATATTATGGTAGCTGCGGGAGGTATTTACCTCCACGTGTGAACCTGACGAGAATAGAAGACTCCAGAAAGCAAGAGTAAACCCTAATGAGTTGGCTAATAACCCTTGAAGCCTTGTCGGCTCAAGAAGATAATTAATATTAGGTTATTAGCCTCCAAGAGAAGAAGTCGGCCAGAAATAATAATAATATACTGAACAGACACATATCCAAAAGGAGAAGTCGGCCCCAACAAATCTGGCAGAACCAGTATAAATACAGGGCGCCAGTTCTCATTTGACAACATCTCAGAATTGCAGTTCCCAGTTGGTGCGCACTGTAGTTCCCAGTTTGGTGCGCACATGCGGAGGAGAGTTGCAGTTGTGGGTGCAACAACAACTAGTTTGAAGTATGAGCTTGGACTATTTCTTGTCTAGGGTTTGGACTATCTGATAAACTTTTTTGTAATGCGCTATCCTTGGGGAAAGGTGCGCTACCCTTTGTTTGGCTATCTAGCCTAGGTTTTGCTTTCGGAGAAATTATCAGTCAAGGTTAAGGTGCTCGAAGGGTGGCTTCGACCTATGGTTGGGTAACGAGGGTATCGTTAATGGTAAAACGAGCACACCATCTTCTATATTCTAACATGTTATGGGCCCACACCTCCTTCATCCAGTCTAAACGCTAGAAGGAAACATAGCCGCTAGGATATTGAGCTCGCTAAGGAACTGCCGCTAGGGTTACTAGCAGAAGTAGCTTCCAAGACACTACCGCTAGGGTTACTAGCAGGAGTAGTTGCAGAAACCCTAAACCTCTTGTTGAGGCACCTTAAGTGAATGGATTGACCTAATCTCCAGATAGATCAGTGTGATTTAGCCCAGCGCATCTCCTGATACTCTCAGCAAGCCAAGACGTGAAGTTTGAATTTCTGGTCAAATCTAGGGTTTGACCAAGTCAAGCAACCATGACGAACTTTATGAAGTCTGAGAACAAGTTAGATGGAGCCTCTAACTTCAGAGCATGGAAGACAAGGATTGACCTCATCCTTTCTAAGAATAAAGTGCTGGATATTGTGAAAGGAAAGATTGTGAAGCTAGAGTTTGAAAAAGGAGAAGAGAAGGAACCACAAAACGTTGCAACTATGGAGAAGTTCAAAGATGTTGACATCAATGCCATGAGTATCATAGTGGATTCTATAAAAGACCACTTGATACCCTACATCTCCCATCTTGACTCATCAAAGAAGATGTACGATGCCCTAACAAATCTCTTCTCAGTCAAAAACATCGGACAAGTTATGAGTCTGAAGAATGAGCGCCGTGACATGAAGATGAATGAGGATGACAACATAACATCATACTTTGTAAGGATCTCCCAGTTAAGAGATCAACTACAAGCTATTGAAGAGATCACTTCAAAGAAGGAATTAGTGAACATAGTACTCAATGGTCTTCCCAAGACAT
>ML808831.1:47978-60972 GCA_009831015.1 Picea engelmannii
AAGGTAAGAGGTAACCAACATGTTATACTAATCTTGTATGTTGATGATCTCTTTCTAACAGGAGATGAAGGGCTAATAGCCTGGTGTAAGAGGGAGCTAACCTCAAAATTCGAGATGAAAGACTTAGGCTTGATGCATTACTTTCCAGGATTGGAAGTATGGCAAAGATAGGGCGAGATATTTCTGGCACAAGAAAAATACACAGTGGATGTACTAAAGAGGTTTGGTATGATGGATTGCAAATCCATGTCTACTCCGATGGTTACCAACCTGAGGAAGCTGCATGATTATGATACAGGTTCAGATTTGGTGGATCCCACCATGTATAGGCAGTTGATTAGATCATTGATGTACATGATCCACACTAGGCCAGATATATGCTATGCAGTGATTGCAATGAGTCAGTTCATGACTGAACCAAGACAGAGACACTGGGTGGCAGCAAAGCACATTTTGAGATATCTGAGATATACATCCAGTGGTGGTTTATTTCTGCATGGGCATGCAGATGCTGACTGGGTAGGAAGCCCAGTGGATCGGAAGAGTACTTCCGGATATTGTTTCAATTTAGAATCCGCTATGATCTCTTGGTCAAGCCGGAAGCAGGGATCCATTGCACAGAGTACAGCAGAGGATAAGTACATTGCAGCAAGTGATGCAAGCAAGGAAGCAGTATGGCTCAGAAAATTGGTTTATGGGTTGTTTGGAGACAAGTTTGAGACGACGATGGTTCATTGTGATAATCAAAGTTGCATAAAATTGACAGAGAACCCGGTATTTCACGACAGGTCAAAACATATTGACATGAGGTACCACTACATCCGAGACTTGGTCTAGAGAAAAACTGTAAAGTTACAGTACATAGCCACGAGCGAGCGGGTAGCTGATATACTGACCAAGCCTCTGACCTCGAGACAGTTTGTGCAGCTGAGAGGCAAGCTTGGTGTGGCTGAGAATGACTCCGTCGCTGAAAGGGAGTGTTAAATTTGGCAGCATCGACAATCATTCTCCAATGAGAGGCCATATGGGCCACCCTGAGGCCAACTAGGGAGATTTGGAGAATCAACCAGTCTTGTGAGGTATTGACAAAAGCCAGGGGGAACGTACAACCTCTGTGAGTCAAACCAAAAGTCAGGACAAACGAGATGCTATGTGAGTCTAATGCAAAAGTCAGGGGAAAGGTACAACCTCTGTGAGCATAGACAGTCTAGTGCAAAAGTAAGGGGGAACGTACAACCTCTGTGAGCATAGACAGACTAGTGCAAAAGTCAGGGGGAACGTACAACCTCTGTGAGCCTAGTCAAGCCTTGTGAGCCATGAGCAAAAGTCAAGGCACCTAGCAAAAGTTAGGCTGAATATAAAATTCCTATAAGCTAGAAACAAACGATATTCCTAATATTGCAAATGATATAAATGTATTGATCTAGTGCGTTGGCACGTGTAACATTATCCACCATGAATAGAATTTTGAATTTCCTTGTAAAGAGTCAAGTTGTAACTGAAGTCTTAAGTCTAGTTCTATTTTAGAACTAAAGTGTAATGTTGAGTTGCAACTGAATTCTTAAGTCTAGTTCTATTTTAGAACTAAAGTGTAATGTTGAGTTGCAACTGAAGTATCAAGTCTAGTTCTATTTTCGAACTAAAGTGTAATGCTGAGTTGCAACTGAAGTATCAAGTCTAGTTCTACTTTCGAACTAAAGCATACCAGTCTCAAGTCTAGTTCTATTTTCGAACTAAAGTGTAACGTTGAGTTGTAACCAGTCTCAAGTCTAGTTCTAAGTTTGAACTAAAGTATGAACTTGAGTTATGATTAACTCATGCAAACAGGTTACTATTTCGAGCCTCTCCTCTTCTCCTCTTCAGCCTATATAAGCAGAGGTCGAACCCTCTCTTCAACATAGTTTTTGATATGCAGGTTAAGTGTGAAGCAATAGAGGAACACATTAGTGATAAAGAGGCAGCATACCAAAGCAGCATATCAGTGTTGTATATCAACAATAGAGGCAGCATATCAGAGGTGTATTTCAGCAAGGTCTTTTAGGTCTTTGTCGGGTCAGAGTCATCTTGGCAAGCTCTTTAAGAGCAAAACATTCATGGTGGATATTTGTAAGTGATCTTACATTATTAATGCAATAAAGGAATATCGTTTGYTGGGGTTTTTCTCCCTGTACAGGGTTTCCCCAGGGTATATGTGTTGTTGATGTGCATGCTTAATCATCTACATAGTTATTGCTATTCGATTATGATTTGGTATTGTTGAAGTGTATTAAGCTGGAATCAAAGTGTTGAAGAAAATAAAAGAATTAATCTGCATAAGAAATCAAGCTCATAATTTAACACTCGCTCGACCTCTGCCAAACCTATGGTCCCATAAAGTAGTGCATCAGACCAATGTCCTTCATCTCAAATTCTGAAACCAAGCCTGACTTGCATCCTACAATCAACTTCTCTACCCCTATCAGAATTAGATCATCCACATAGAGCACCAAGATGAGGGGCTCGGATCCAACAAGTAAGAAATACAGGCTGGGATCTCCCTCGCTCTTGGTGAAACCCATGCTCTGCAAACAGTTGTCGTTCCTGGAGTACCAAGCGCTCGATGCCTGTTTGAGTCCATACAGGGCTTTCTTAAGCCTAAATACATATGACTCTTTGTCATGAACCTCAAACCCATGTGGTTACTCAATGTAGACCTCTTCTTCAATGATCTCGTTGAGAAAGGTTGTCTTCACGTCCATCTAGTGGATCCTCCATCCCATCTTTGAAGCAATAGAAATCACTGCTCGGATAGAGAAGTATCTGGCTACAAGAGCAAAAGTCTCCTCGTAGTCTACTCCCTCTTTCTAAGAGAATCCTCGAGCCACGAATCTCACCTTGTACTTCTCCATGCTCCCATCTGTTGCATGCTTGATCTTGTACAACCATCTGGAGGTCACCATTGACTTTCCCACTAGCCTCGGTACAATCTCCCAGACATCCTTCTTCATAATGGAGTTGTGCTCCTCCACCATGGCATCTCTCCAAACCTCTTGGTTGATTGTTTCCTCAAAGATGGAAGGCTCTGAGTGTATGATGTTGGTCATCAAAGCCATATAAGTCGAAAACTTCCGCGAAGGTCTACTCTACTTAAATGTGGTCTTGAGAGCCTCAACATGCTCCTTAGCATCTCTCAAAGTTTGCTCAAACCACTTGGGCCTCTTGGATGACTTGGAGGGAGCCAATTGTTCTTCCATACGTGAAGGATGGCCCCTTGCACTGGAAGTCTCTCCGCTCTGCTCATCCTTAGGATCCACCTGTTGTGCATCCTCTGCAACTATAGGAATCTCATGAGATTTCCTTGATGCTAAGTTCTCCTCAAATTTGACATCTCGACTCACCATTTTCTTTCGTTGATCTGGCAGAAAGACTTTGTAATCCTTTGAATCCTCATTGTATCCTACTAGGATGTTCTTCTCACTCGAGGGCTCTAAATTTGTCCTCTTCTCCACAGGAATGTGGATGTAGACTTGACAACCAAAAACCCTAAGATCTCTATCTCAGGTTTCGCACCTGTGAATGCTTACTTCGGGGTCATGTCATCCAATATCCTATGAGGGCTCTTGTTTTGCAAGTACACAGTTGTGTTGCATGCTTCAGTCCATAGAACCATTGACAGACTCTGATCATGGATCATGGCCTTCAATGCACTGACAATAGACCGGTTCTTCCTCTCTGCAACTCCACTCTGTTGTGGGTTGTAGGCCATTGTCTTCTCCCTCTTGATCCATGCCTCCCTGCAGAAATCTTTGAACTCATTGGAGGTATACTCACCCCCGTTGTCTGTCCTTAGCACCTTAATCTTCTTCCCTGTTGAGTTCTCCAACTGAGCTTTGAACTCCTTGAACTTACTGAAAACCTCATCCTTGGTTCTCATGAAGTAGATCTAGGCCTTTCTAGAGAAATCATCAATGAATGTTACATAATAAGATGCACCCTTCACTGAATAATCTAACATAGGCCCGCAAACATCAAAATATATTAGATCCAAAATCCCTTTGGATCGAGTCTCACTGCTAGGAAATGAATCCTTAAATTTTTTGTCGAGAGCACAACCTCTGCACACCCCCTGCTACTCCAAACTGAAGTCTGGAAGTTCGGTGATCATCTCCCTTAGTATGGGTAGTGCTCTTTGATATAGATGTCCCATCCTCCTATGCCACAACTAGCACAGGTTCTCAGTGTTGTGCACCAATGCTCGAATAGGCTTGCCCAAAAGTTTGTACAAGTTCCCTTCCTTGACTCCAATCCTCATGGCAGTGTCGAGACTAGCTCCCTCTAAGTAGATGAACACCTGCCCCCTACAGAAGGTAATTGCATAACATTTGTCGTCCATGACTGAGATGGACAAAAGGTTCTTCTTCAAACCATGTACATAGAGTACCTCTTGAACATCAAAGGATCCTCCTGACTCAAGCTAGAACTGAACTGTCCCCTAACCCTGCACTGCATACTTGGCATCATCACCAAGTTCTACGTGGACCTCTGATAATCTGCTAAACAACTCTTGAGCTACCGTCATGTGGCGAGAGGCACCACTGTCCAGGTACCAAGCACTCCTAGCAATAGTGTTGGTCAAAAGGCGGGAAACTAGAGAGAAATCTCATTTGAACTTTGTTGCAAGTTCACTTAACTAAGTCTCTATTGTGATTGCTACTTATTGCGTCTTTCCTCTGGCTTTCTTCTTCTGTGGACACTGAGAAGTGTAGTGATCGTTCTTGTGACAAATGTAGTGCTTGAGCTTGCTCAAGTACCTCTTCTGTCCAGATTATTGTCCCTCTCCCTGATTGTTACCTTTCTTGATGAAGCTTGTGATGTCCCGTTCCCAAGAGTAGGCCAACAAGAAGTGACTTAGTAGTCTATGTGTTCCCGTAGACTATAGTCAGGCACAGACAGGGAACAAGATGGAGAAATAAGGGTGAATTGATGGCTAAACGATGAATTCAGCCAAAAACTTAGGAAAAGTCACTTAAGCCTAAGTCAACGAAGAATTAGAATGAAAAGGTGCTAAAGGGGGACTTAATTAATTAATTATTCACCTTAGGAGGAAAAGCGCCTAGCTTAAGTAAGGTCAATGGTGAATTATGTTGGGAATGGTATAAAGGGAGGAATTTGACCTAATTCCTCATTATGCATTGTTATGATTTGATGTTGAGAGTTCCCAGAGGAGGAAGAGAGTCGACTTTACTGTTTTGTGGATTTCTGGAGGAAACCACCACCATTGATCGATTTCGGTGTTGAGAGACACACCCTAGCCCATCGGAGATACCATCCAGGTATTTCGCCATGCTATTCAAGAGTATCCAGTGCAGAGTGCGCAACTTAGCCAGTGAGGGCGCAAGTCAGATTGAGGGTTTGTGGAGCTGCACGAGGTCCGAGCTCAGATTGCAGTTTCCTTCCAACCCAGTTGAGATCCAGCCAGGGTGCTCAAATTGATCCATTTTCCATCAAATTATGACGGTGGAATCTTGCAAGGCGCATCATCTAGCCATTTAGGGTGCAACTCTTCCGGCAGGACATTTGAGGTGCAGACAGAGCATTAGGGCAGATCTGGGGAAACCCTTCCGACCCAGTTCCGCATTTGGCGAGGCGATCATTTTGAGTCCTATAGCAGCAGATTCCGTTGGTGCACAAACCCCCTAGGGGTCCAGATCCAGTGCCTCAGAGACCAGATCTGACATCCGACACTCATCCATTTCAGTCTAGAGGCCAAGGTGCTTCTATTGGAGCAGTTTCCAGCTCATTCTGACGGTCTATCCTTCCGAACGAGTTTTCCAGCTAGTAGTGGTTACCATGCTTCTCCGGAATCGCATACTTTTGCCGATCTATCCGTGCATGCATCAGATCTTCCTTCATCTTCTGATCATGAGTATTTTTATGCTATTTACTTGTATTCCAGTGACGATCCATGAGATCTAGTTGACGATTATACTCTATATTTCCAGTATGTTATTGTATTTCCATGCTCAAGTCGCATAACACATGTTATTGGGCAGTTGATGTTCTTTACTTCCGCATGCATCCTTTATATACTGTTTAAACCATAAATACGCAACATGCACATGCAATAACCAACATGCACTTGCAATAACCATAAATATCTCAAACACACAATTGAAACGCATCCAGAAACCCCCAGTGTATCATATCTGCGAGACAAAACATTAGATCAATAGCAAATATCTTGATCAGTGGGATCAAGGATATTTCAAAGCCTTTACCTTTGCCTTTCTTAGCCTTGGTGATTAATGCCAAGTTCGCATCAACTCCTCCTTGCTTGTTGGATCTAGACTCTTCTCGAGTCTCCTTTTGAATACAATTGTCCCATAATCTCTGCCAGTCTAGGAGGTTCTCCCGTGCACAAATCCCCTTTACGAACAATTCCCATGACTTGGTGAACCTGTTCAAGGACACATTCACTAGCTCTGCATCCAATATCTTTTCTCCAACAACTGCAAGTTGATCACAGATCTATGTGATCCTCATAAGGTAACCGGTAACATCGACAGATTTGTTCATCTGACAATTTGTAAACTTGTTCTTAGGGACCATTTTCTATTCAGGTTGTCACTCTGAAAGAGACCAACTAGGGCATCAAACATGTCCTTCGCTTTGGTCTTTTCAACTACATGCAGTATCAGGTGATCCTTCACAACTTATAGTATCACCCTCTGTGCCTTTATGTCCTCCTGAGCTGCCTTTTCTGCAGGATCTGTTGGTTCTGAAAGGACCTTATCTACATTCTCCCACAAGTCATGCTCTTTCAAGATCAAGGTGACTCTTGCCTTCCAAGGTACTCGGGAAAATGGCTCTGAGAAAGAAAACCACAAACACCCTGCAAACCTAATAAATCACAGTGCCTTGATATGCGTGCAGTTGATCTGTTGAGGTTGTCTGTACGGATCTGTATGAGTTGTATGACCTTTAATGATCTATTGTACGATCGATTTTGTTGTTGTAATTAATTCTACAGCTCACACGTGCAACCAAGTCTGTAATTGTTCCACTGTTGTACGACCATGTGTGTTGCCTCAATTTGTGTGCAATTGTTGCTTCCCTATTCTCTCCTCGCCTAATTACTCACTCACTGTGAATAATCAATGTGTCTTGACTCGTCCCTTTGTTGTCTTTTTATAACATTGAGTTGGGCCAAATCCCTAATCTCAATGGACGAGATTAAATCTCACTGTCCCATTAGATCAATGGCTCACAATTTAATTTAAGTCACTAGTGCCAAAACTTAAACACTTTATTAAATTAAACTCACTTTATAAAAAGACATTCACTTTATAAATTAATTAATAAAGTGAACTCCCAAAAAGCATAGGGGTCATTAAATGACGATTTCCACAAGTTAGACACCCCTTGTGGAAATACTTGTCTGAGCTATAGTCATCAACAAAAGGGATTCTGGATTGCTTCTAGAGGAAGAATCAATGCAACGAGTTCCTATGATTGTAAGGTCATGGAATTAGTTGATGGATTATGTTTTACAAGAGGCCATCAACAACTCTCATAGTGTCCAAGAAATATGTGCCAATTTCTTTTGAGAGAAACAAAATGAACAATGAATAAAAGTCACATAACTTGAACTGGGCAGTGACTCGACAAACCTGAAATGGACAGATAACTTGATGACTCAAAAAAACCTGGTGCAAAACTTGACATATTAAAAGTTAGTAAATTGCAGAAATTCTAAAATTTCATAAGAGCAAACAAATCACAAAAAAGCTAATGATTTTCCATTTCATGATGATTACATAGAATTTGATTGTGCAGCTTAGACATTAATCTCATCTAAATACATCTTGATAATAGAAATGAAAATTGAACAATGAACAATGAACATCAAAATGTCAATTTAATAGTTTAAATGCTACAAAGCCCTAAATTTAGATAGAAAATAGTTCAAAATTCAATTGTACATTGTCCAAATGCCATGGAAGATGGACAATGGCATAAAATGGCAATGCTTTAGTCTCCAAATGCTTGAAAACTTTAGTAAAACCTGATCTTTTGGTCTCCAAATGCACTTCAAAACATTTGACAGCCCAAAACCCTCACTCGGCCCAAAACAGAAAAGAGAAATATGAAGAATGACAAAACAAAACATTGGTTTCAAAGTATTATTATGGCCAGCCAAGTTTTGAGTAAGGATTCGCCGAGTTTCACCAAAACTGGGTGAGTTTGACTAAAAGTTTCAGCCCGGCTTGCCCGACAAACAAGCTAGGTTGACTCATTGAAACTTGCCAAGTTTCAAAAAGTCTTATTTCATTGTTGAATAATACAAGATGGGCAACCAACATCTAAATTACGTAAATTGGAATAGCTACAATTTCGCTATCAATGCAAATGAGAACATCCTAGACAAATTGAAAGGAACCAGGTGGAAAAGAGCTGCAAAATCAAGCAATAGACCACAGGAAGTAAGTATTCTCAATTGCTAAGCATTAGAAACCGTCTTGCTAGCATTTCACAAAATTCGATAAGCTAAGAGGACAAGGTAAGATTCAATACAAGAGGGGATTCCAACACTATATCATCTTCATGTGAAACAATGGACTTGTCCTTCGTCCAAACAATTTGGCTACATTCTTGCTCATAGATGAAGCCAAATACAATAGAGACTAATCTTTACATTGTAAGCACATTAGTGCAATTTTCTGCATGGTAAAACAAATCACAACGTAATCAGTTTATACTTTCTAGTAAGGAGATTGATGAATTACAACAACGATTGGATATTGAAAGCCAAAAATACAAGCCAAGTTAGCCAGCATACGTGGGTGCAGGTGCAGATACAAGGATGATATTTTTGTAATTAGGATGACGGATGGAAGGGGACTCTCTCTCTCTCTCTCTCTCTCTCTCTCTCTCTCTCACACACACACACACACACACACACATTATGTTTAAGCATTTTAAAATTGAAACTACAAAACTAAGAACCTAGAACTGTAAAATAATAAAATTAAATGTAATATAATATGGCGATGCCAATCACAATATATAATATAAGTTGTAATATAAAATATATTATACCAGCGTAGATCCAGTTTAAATCCGGATCTATCAAGCACCAAGAGGGATCAAATTTCTTAATGTGTAAATTTTAATTTATATGTTGTTATGTAAATATGTACATACATAGTTATTTAATTTTTTTTAATTGAGCCGACTTTATTTTTATTAATATTTTTTAATTTTTTTAATGTAACGTTATCTAATCTAACATAATGCTAACGTGACAACATCTCCCCCATATTGGGCTGTAGAGCACCTCGCTACTCTCAGTGCAACAATATTATAACTTATACCCAATATAACTTAGTATATATTTATAACAAATTATAGATTATATAATTTATAACTTAACACATTATAGCAGCATGGACAGAATAAAACCTAATTTTTTGTTCTGCATTTGTTTTTCATGCTTCCAACATAAGCACTAAATATCTGATTTCCTAACAAAGTTTATCATTAAGGCACAAACAATCACCGGGGTAAACCTAGCCTTGCCATTTTTGTCAATCACGACTGGATTATATCAAATTGAAAAAGTTTCAAAATGTGAAAAATCAAGCATTTACTACTGGAAGATTGAATCAAACTGCCACAATTTTATATCACGCGATATAAAGGAAACTTGCTACATCTTATTAAGGAAAAGAATGTCACCACTTGAAAACAAGTTTGTCCGTCCATAGGCTCCATCAATAGGTAGGATAGAAAAAATATTACCTCTCCAATGTATTCAAACAAAAAAGATCGTGCTGCTATAGGTTCTAAAGCACGAACACCCCAACCCTTGCCTTCCTTCGTCATAAAAACCTAAAACCAAAGATCAAACAATGAATAGAAGTGTTGAATTTGCAATTATTACAATCCGAAGACAAATTTAGAAATACATTTGGCATGGATTTTAATTTTTAAATACTTCTCATATAATAAATCAACATAAAGTAATTAACTATGAAATAAAGTACAATATTACATTAAACAAAATCTATCACTCCTACGGAAATCAAACTAGCAAATCTAGAGTAAAACATTTAAAACGGCCTCAATAGCTACAATTAATAACTGTAATTTAAAAATCCACAACTTTTACTAATAGCACAGAGATGACTTTACAAGGCAATCGAGTAAAAAGCTACATTAAACAAAATCCATAATGCTCCTAAAGAAATTATACTGTCCAACTCAGAACAAAACGTTAGAAAAATGCCTTGTCAAGTTGTCATTATACTATCAAATCTGGAGTAAAACATTCAAAAAGGCTTCAATAATTATAATTGATAATTGTGATTTAAAAATTCACAATTTTTACTAATAACGTAGGGATAGCTTTATAAGGCAATCGAGTAAAAAGTTACAGTAAACAAAATCTATAATGCTCCTAAAGAAATTATACTGTCCAATTCCGAACAAAAACATTATAAAAGGGCTTCTCATTATAATAGATTACTGCTATTTAAAATTTTACCTCGCTTAGAACTGGATTACAGATAATAAAGGTCATAATGTCATAGAGTTCTCCTAAAAATGTAAACTTGAGTTCCTAAGTGAAGACAACTTATAAAAGATCAGCAAGTTTACTTAGTAGTAATAGAGATCGCAATGCATTTTGTCCCATCCACCAATTAAGACAATATACAAAAGACGAGCATGGCCTTAGATGAATAATTGAAAAAAACCTACCCAAACATAAACAAGTGGTGATGAAAAAAAAAGGTGACAATTGCTAAGCACCTCTCACAAATTAGCAAAAAGCATTGTTACCACGTGTAAAGATACATATACAAATGCGATACCATACGGAAAAAAATTGTATTCAACAAAAACAAAACCGATCAAAATACAGAGCATACTTCCAAATATGACGAAAATACAAGAGCATACATCCAAAATATGATCGATATCCGGATGAAATATAACCGAGATACTCTTAAAATATGATCACAATGAAATCTAAACACTTACAACCTATGTTGACCATATTTTGCATATATACCTCTGTTACAAAAATCGCCAAAATCGCGATAAATAGCAATTTGATTACGCAAACGATAAATCGTTAAAAAATCGCAGAAAAATTGGGCGATTTTTTGGCGGAAAAATCGTGATTTTTAAAGAAAAATCGGGAAAAAATTGTGAGTCAAAGGGAAAAAAACACCTGCTGAAAAGTTCACCAGTTTAAGTGATCCGTGACGGGTTTTTTTGGTTTTATTTTGACATTTAGCCAAGGAGGAGAGCCAAGCCATCCAACCAGCCAAGGAAAAGTTTGCCATTGGGATTTTGTGGATTCAAGGATCAGATTTGTAGATTTGGCATTTGAATTTTCAGTCCACTTCACAGTTTTTGCATTTGGAGGTAAGTAAAAAAATTTGCCCATTATTTCTCGTTTTTCCACCATAGATTTTAATAGGTTTTCAGTGGCAATGAGTTTTACATCTTCAGAATAGATTTTTTATGGATCAAAAACCATTTTTTGCCATTGTTATGTGATTTTCTTTCTTTCCATGTATGCCCAAAAACGTTTTTGGGATTTTCTTTCTTTCCATGTATGCCCATAAACGTTTTTGGGATTTTCTTGCCCTAGGTCAATGTAAATTAGTTAAAAAAAAATTGTGTCTATTTCGGGTTCAAAACCAAGTTTGAATGCTAGATATATAATTGATTTATCTCTGATTTTTAAATTTTCATTTTTTCATCAATAACACATGCTAAAAAAGGATTTTTTTTGCCCTAGGTTCATATTTTTCCATATTAAAGATGCCAAAGTCATTGGATCCATTTTGGGAGTATGGTGAGCCTGTTAATCCGGGTAATCGACAATATTTCTCATGCAATCTATGTGGGAAAAGAATGACCGATGGGGTATACAGGCTAAAATACCACCTTGCAAAAATTCCAGGGCATGAGGTGGGTATTTGTCCCATTTCAAGCCCAGAACACGTTGTGAAGGCCACAAAAGCACTTGAAGACTATGCAGAAAACAAAAAGTACGCAGAAGCCAAGAAAAAAGAAATTGCTTCAAGATCCAAGTCAAGCACACACACTCTTGGGGAAATGGGACTGGAGTCTAGTGAGATCCACTCCTCACAGTCTGTAATGCCTACAACAACATCACCATTTTTTGTGCCAAGATCCACACCCGATGCACAACCATCTATCGGATCCATGTTGAAAACAAAAGAGAAAGAAGAAGCGGACAAAATTATGGGTAGATGCCTTCTATGGAGTGATATTCCATTCAATTTTTCCAGGAACCCATTCTATGTGTCCATGTTTGAGGTTGTTGCTATTGTTGGTCGGGTATAAGCCCCCCACTTATGAGGAGTTGAGAGGACCCATCCTTCAAAATGAAAAGGTTGATTGCACTTAGAGGTTGTAGGAGCTTCAAGATTCATGGGAGTTCTCAGGATGCACGGTGATGTCAGATGGTTGGACTGATGGGAAGGGTAGCACCCTTCTCAATTTCTTGGTTCATTGTCATAGGGGGACAATGTTTATGAAATTTGTGGATGCATCTGCAAATGTCAAGGATGTGGCATTACTTTGTGACTTGTTGGTTGGGTTCATCCAAGAGGTAGGTCTGCAACATGTTGTCCAAGTCATAACGGACAATGTTGCAAATTATGTGGCTGTTGGTAGGATGCTTATGTCCAAGTATCCTACATTGTTTTGGACTCCTTCTGCCACTCATTGCCTTGACTTGATGTTAGAGGATATGGGAAAGATTGATTGGATCAAGGATGCCATTGATTCAACGAGGAGCATCACAAAATTCATATACAATCATGCTTTTGTACTTAGCTTGATGAGAAAATTCACAGGTGACAAAGAGTTGGTGCATCCTGCCATCAAACGCTTTGCCACTAGTTTTATTTCTCTTCAGTCTCTCTTGAATTCTAGGTGGGAATTGCAGGCAATGTTCCTTTCACCTAAGTGG
>ML808831.1:65156-80411 GCA_009831015.1 Picea engelmannii
ACACCAAGCTAGGACAATGGCCTCCAACTAATTCCTTGAAACATGAAAGAAACATGAAAGAAAAAGCTAAGAAGAAGAATGGCAAACAAATGGGCTTGGAAAAATTGCATTGAGGACAAGGGACAGCTCACCCTCCACAAAGGCACCCATAGGTAAGACAATGCAAACCCTTGTATGTCATGAACCCCATGCCCAAAAGTTTACCCCAAACCATATCACATACACACATGACTAGGATAGGCTCCACCTAGGAAACACCCTAGACCTGGGAATTATTGACCCAATAGGGCATCCTAAGACCCTTCCCAAACCTAAATTTGGCAAGTTGCATAACGTCCTTAAGCATTTGTTTGGTTTAGGGGGGTTTGATGCAGATGTTCGGGTGATTTGATTATTAGATGTGATTTACTTGCTATGATACTTGTGACTCGTGGACCCCTGGAGGGCGTAATTGTTGTCTTTGCAGGACTTTGCCCAGTGGACAGGTATTCATGAGGAGATGATTAGTTCAGACCTTCATGAGGGCTTGGAGCCTAGGGATGGATGCTAAGACCCTAGGCTTGGGGCATGACAGTGATGACCCACTTGCATGTTGAAGGAAGAAGTCGTTGCCTTTGGAGGCACTCTGGTAGGCCCGAATGATGAGATGCCACCCTTCCCCACCTGGACGTTATCCTTTGGAGGCCTTGGACATCACCCTAGTAGCCCATGACGTCACCTAGGGCTATGGTTTGACACTTGGAAGGGTTAGACTGCAGTTTTGGCATGTGTGGCATGGAGGAGGGCCTTTAGAGGCCCAACGTTTGCTAGATGACCTCAACGCTTCATGAAGAAGGCCTAACGTCACCCTAGGAAGGATGACATCACCCTCTTAGGGTTTTATTTTGTGAAAATAATTTAATTTTAAATTTTAAGAGCCAAATTGACATGTAGGCTCTGTTTTGTGAAAAGACACAACTTTTGGGTAAATTAGCCAGGATTTCCCATATAAATATGGCTGGTTGATTTCATTTTTTCATCATAACTCACCTCTCACAAGAGGGGGACTGAAATTGGTGCCCTTTTTGGGTACTTGGCCAAAATTTGGGGCACACTTGGTTGGAGACTTGTTTGGATGCATTTTTGGATCATTTCTTGGTGGAATTTTGGCAAATCTAGGGTTTTGATGCTTGATTATTCTTGGTGAAGTAAGTAAATCTGCAATTTTCATTTCATGATAAATGTTTATGGTATGTTTACTCGTTCATATTTAAAATTATGAAATTGCTTGCTTGAAAACCCTAGGAGTAAGAAACATAAGGTGCTTCTTTCTTGATCTTTGTTTTGTTAATTTTGCCTAAGAAGATCTTTTCTAGACAAACTTCTAGAGCCCTAAAGTGCTAGCACTTTAGAAGTTTTGTCTAGTTCTTATTGCATTAAATATATTTCAAGAGTCTAAGGATAGGAGAAATCGCTAGGGCTTAGAAGTGCCTTCACCCTAGTTGAATCTTCTCTTTGGGGCTTGGTGCTTGAGAACTTAAGGTGCTACTTCTCAATCTTCCACCTTGTTATCTCTTAGACAAGTACAATCATTGTTATTTCTCTAAGTTATTGTGCTGATATAATTGACACCATAAGCCCTAAAAGGCACTAGTTCTTGCTTCTCTCTTATTGAAGGATTGATCAAATACTCAAACACTTTTCTCTCAAGATTTTACTAACTAATTCTAACACTAATTTAGCTTAGATCACTAACTTTATTGCTGCTGTTACAAAGCATTGCTACAACCATCTAATAGCAGCAAATTTTCTGCATAATTCGCATTAATAGTTAGCAAATCACTTCAGAAATTTCTTGTGACAAGTCATTATCATTCTACATAATAAATGATATCTTTTCATTGTCCTTTCAAGCATTTCTGAGGCATATTTCTTGCAGCTGTTACAAAATATTGTGTGTTGTTGTAAACTTTTATTTTGCTGCAATTTTATATCAGCTAGCACTTATTGTCATTGTCTATTGTCTACTAAGGTATTATTATCATATTTGTACTTGGGATCATTGTATATGCATGCTATATTGTCTTGTTCCGGGCAGGTACATCAAGCAATTCATCAACCTCAATTTTTAGACATAGACTTAGTAACTTTGGTAACCAGTGAGAGGGGGAGATATATCTTGACCATAACCCTAAATTTCCATCCCTTTAGGTTATCGGGGACGCCTCCCTTGGGGTAGACCTCTATCTAATCCTAAAACGTGGGGATATCCTACTGAGGTGACAGTGGTAGGACGTCCTGTTTGTTACACCAATCTCCCTTACCTGCCTTGGGCTTTGGGCAAGTACAGATTGCACGATAACATGTCTATAAAGAGATGACATGCCATGCATGCTTTCGAAGTAGTGAACCATGTCGAATCTGATGCCCAAGAAGGACCTGCCAGGCTCGCCCTCAACAACTCCAATCACCCACTTGGCAAAAAGCGCTTGTGCTTGAATCCTAGCTCAAATAATACCTGGCCCACCAAAATCTGACAAAGTGCAGCAAAGATCCCAATTAGCTCTATGAAACCCTTTCCCTTTGTCATATTTGGCACAAGGAAGTTCCTGAGGACCTTTTCTAAGCATGAATATGTTGCTTTTGAGGGAACCCAACAAGAGGAACAATATACATGAATCCCTGCCAAGATTTTGATACATATTTGAAAATTGCTCACCATGGATCAAGGTTTAGTAATCTACTTGTCTATCTTGCTTTGCACCCTCTACACAACCATGACCAAGAGGTCCCTAAAAGATGCCTGAAAGGAAAAGGGTATGCTTAAAAATTTGGAGACCTAGCCCAATTGAATCCATGACAAATTTTGGGATGCCAACCACTCAAGCATGGGTCGTTCGTTTTGTTTGTACATTGCATTTTATCCCATTAAATATGCCACCCCAAGGCTACACATAAGGTGTCCAAAAATTCCATGGTCTAAGCCCAAAAAGTCTAGTCCTTTAAGATTGTCAGGAAGGAGTCATAAGCAGAGTGACCATTAACCAATTGCCCAACATCTAGTTCAAGGAGAAGAAGCACTTGAATTCCACCCAAATTCACCTTAGATCCAATTAGTTAGCCAAGAGCTTTATCTGCCAAAACATTGAGGGTTGGGGCCAAGCAATGTCCCTATCTAATGGACTTGAAGAGTCAAACCTCCTTGGATTTACATTTATTAATAAAAAGAAAAGGTGAGGCATCCACAAACAGGGTTTAAATGGTATTAATAGAGGATGGACCAAACGCTAGAGCTTGAAGCATCGCCATAATGAAGAGTCACTCCACCCACTAGTAGGCCTATTTAACCATCGTTTAAACAAATTAGAATTATTTTATTCTTAATTTTTATTAATAATATATTTGAGGAATCCACAAATAGGGTTTGAATGCTATTAATAAAGGATGGACCAAACCCTAGAGCTTGATGCATTGCCATAATGAAGAGTCACTCCACCCAATCATAAGCCTAGTTAACCATCACTAAGCCTAATTAGAATTCTTTTATTATTAAGTTTTAATAATAAAATATTAAGAACCTAGTTGAAGATATTTCACAAGTATTAATACCAAACTTAGGGAATCTCAAATGATATTTTAACTTAATGTTACCAAATATGAAAAGAAAAATGGCAACTTCTACTCGTTGAAACAATGAACACCCCAAAGTCAATGTATGACTACAACTAAGCTAACACTTAACTCTAACATTAAATCACTTAATACAATGCAAACGTATGTGTAATAATATTTATCATGAAGCTTGTTTTGTGCTCCTATAACATACACTCTGCAAGAACTCCAAAAAAGTGGAAAAGATCTCAATATCTTCATAAACAATATGTTGTTGCTACAAAACTGTTATTGTTGTGAAAGCTCAATTTCTATCATCCTCACTACCCAAATGAGAGTTAAAACACTTCTTGGTTGTTGATGTTTTTGGTAGCATCGGACAGGTACTTCCACATGGGTTTGTGTCAACACGTGGGAGTTGTCCTAAATACTTTCGTAATAAAGTGAGTTTAATTTAATTGAATGCCCAAGTATTAGGCATTAGTAATTAAATTAAGTTATAGCCGCTAGATCTACAATGAACGTGAGACTAGATCTCAGTCATTGATCACTTTAGAAGGTCTCGGGTTTTGGAGTTAGGGTAAACTCAAGGTTATAAAAGACAGCTTGTGTCAAAGGATGAGACACACAACAGATACACACAGAGTGAGAGAGTAAGCTCTCACTGATTGGGTGGAGAATCCAAGTGTGGAGGGTAGAGGCTGAGGATAGGAGCAAAGGGGCAGCAAGAGATAGCAACCAACCAACAAGATCAAAGGATTGATCTTGAGGTTTGTAAGGCTTGGCTATCTATTGTTTTGTATTCCTCGGGTGGGCCATTTTCCCAAGATGGGAGCCCAGAATAATAATAATAAATCTCACAGATTTAGTTTTCCCGCAAAGGGTTTTTCCAAGGGTTATTTACCCGAAAATCTAGTGTGCAAAAGTGTTTGGTTTTTTATTTTGCTTCCGCTGAAAATTAATGGTTAAGTAACCTAGTTGTGCTATTATCCAATAAATGTGTTTTGCTCGGAATTAATGGTCACGTACTAGGTTAAAGGAAAATTAACATGGTTTCAGAGCCGAGACTCTAAGGAAGCCAGGTTGCACAAGTGAGATTTATTTGCAACGAGAACTTTTCTTTTTTCTGTAGGAAATTTTATTGCAGGTTGTAGACAGGGTAAAGGTTAAATTAAATTTTAAACAAGGGAAGCAGTCGTATTGTGTACGGTTGTACGTCTGCAGAGCTGAAGTGACGACTGTGCAGATTAGTTGCAACCGTTGAAGATCAGATCAGGATAAGGTAGGAAACCGCATGAGCTGAGTAAAGTTGGGCGTTGTGCGACTGAAAGGACAAACAACAGGCATGGTAAGAAGCAACCGCCAATTGACTATTGAATAAGAACCATTAGCTGAGATCCGTGTGGGATTGACACGTGGATGTGTAGGCTTGAGCAACAAGGCGTGGTCGCAGGTTAATGGAGTAAAGGCTAGGCAATACATGGGCACAACAGGCAAAGGTAAAGGAAAGTCATGCGAGCTAGTCGTCGCAGCAGCAACTACGTCGACATGGAGAGAGTTGAGAAGAAGGGCGACAGATGCTTGAGCTAGCAGTCAACAGTGTTGCAGACATCCGCACGTGGAGGCTGGGCGGCTAGAGAAAAGCAGTCGGTATAGGAAGTTGGTTCACGTGGATAGTCAACTGAGAGATCTAACCAGCAGAAGGAGACAACGGGATAGTTGATCTACATTGGATAATTATATTATTTGACATCTATCTCACTACTTTTTGGGTGGAAAAATTGGACGAATCAACTTGTAGGGCCATTTCGGCCGCTAATCCAAATTTGGAAATTTGGGTCCAAAAAACAATTAGAAATCTTCAAAGCCATTTTGAGGCATCAAACGACCTTTTTTTTGGTCCAAAACTTACTATGAAGGAAGATTCTAAATTCTACACGTTAATACCTTTCCAACGGCGCAAATCGTTTGTCAATCGAAGTTCGTATGAGAAAGTTATGCCTCCCGCAAGTTGACCTACCATATTGATCACCATGGTGCGAGTGGATGCCACGTCAACCTCCATTACTTAGACATGTGGGGCTAGCCATGTAGTGGATTTTCTAAGAACATTCTAGAAGGTCCAAAACCATATCACAATTGAAGGTTGAGGAAGTCAAAAACCTATCCCTAGATGGCTATCGGGCTATGTTAAAAACCAGGCCACTAGGAGGAGAGGGGGTTCCATTCTTTTGCATTGTATCTTGTTCCATAGTTGAGCAAAACATCTGAGAGTGGTATTCTGTGAGCATAATAGAGGGGGAAAGATTTTGTAGCAGCCATATAGGCCACAATTCAAAGGCAACTCCACAGAGGGTGTCTCTTTCTTTGTACTTGCATCATTTCTATTGCGACTGATGTAGGTTGGAAGTCGCAATATGAACCTCCTCATGGCGGATCTAGCAAGTAAGCTTGGATCGTTTGTAGATGATGGAGGATCTAACTCAGAGAACAGATCGGAGGAAAAATCGGAAGATCAGGAAGACTCAAGAAGGAGTCGCGGAAAGCGTCCAATAAAGAATAGCCAAGTTCGAGTGTCGTGAATCCTTTACGGTCCCTATTCAAGATGGAAGCAAAAGTGGACATAAAGCCATACCAAGGTGAGATCGATGCATTAAAACTGAATCATTGGTTGCAACAACTAGAAGTTTATTTTAGCGCTAACCATATAGAGGAAGAGCAGAAGATTTCATTTGCTAGATTGAAGTTAGAGGGTCATGCTTTAGCCTGGTTGGAAAGCCACACAGAAACACTAAGGCGGAGGGTGATCCGCCAGTAACCAGATGGGAGGACTTCAAAACCCTCATCAAGTCCCAATTCTACCCTATTGGGTATGTAGAGGACCAATGGATCCGGTGGCACTACTTCAGGCAGAGGCAGGGGCAGAGTGTACAAGAGTACACTACTGAGTTCAAAATGATGGCCATCATGTTGGGTATCTCTCCCAAGAACCCAGATGTACTCCTCAAGTATCTAGGGGGTTTACACAGTCAACTACGAAAGCAGGTGATGCTCTTCAAGCCAAGGACAATGGATGAGGCTTGTGTACAGGTACAGTACCTGGAAAACATAGGCCAAAAGAAGGGGCAGCCAAGTGGTTCGAAGCAAAAAGAACACCAGGAAGCTTCCAAGGAGGGGAAGAAGAAGTGAAAAGGGGGAAAATATAAGAAGACAACAACCACTGCACAACAGGGTAAAGATCCTAGCAACCATTAACGGCCACATCAAGGAAAAATGTTGGAAACTACATCCTTCTAGCCAAAGATTCAAGCAATCAGGTTGAAAGTAGCTCGGATGTTGATGACATGATTGTCTACACATTTGTGCAGAAGGAGGTGAATCTAAGTAGCCTTCATCACCAGGAAGAGAAGGAGATGACCAAGCTCTTCCACATCAAGATTCAGGTCAAGAAGACCAAGATAGATGCTTTGTTCGACTCTGGTTCACAGGCTAATCTCATAGCAGCGGATCTAGTCAACAAGCTTGGATTGGAGGTTCACAATCATCCTAGCCCCTATCCATTGGGTTGAGTAAACAAGGATGCAGAGATGAAGGTAACGAAATAGTGTAAGAATAAATTTGTTATAAGTGTTGATTTTATTGATGAAGTGGAATTGGATGTAGTACCCCTTGATGTATTTGGAGTAGTGTTTGGAATCCCTTACATGTATATGAGGGATGCAATCTTCATGCGGAGAGCCAACCAATACCGATTGATCAAGGATGGGAAGTCTTACATTATCAATGCGCATAAAGGAAAGTCAAAGATCTCACTGGTAAGTGCCAACCAAGCCAAGAAGTTGATTAGTTCTAGTAAGAATTATGTTTTGTTTTTCTTAAGAGAAAATCAGTCTGATGATGAGTCAATGAGAGTGAAGGCATCCCTGGAGGGGTCTACTAAAGAGAAAAAACATCAATTGGAGGTGTTGCTACAGGCATACAAAGGAGTGTTTCAGGAGCCTAAAGGGATACCACCTGAGAGGGAAGTGGAGCACAAAATACAATTATTGTCAGACTCCCCATTGTCGAATATTGAGTTGTATCGACAGTCCATTCTGGAAGCAAATGAAGTGAAGAAGCAATTGCAGCAGCTGTTGGAGCAGGGTGTGATTCAACCAAGTACCTCACCTTATGGGTCACCCATCATAATTGTGCCCAAGAAGGATGGGACTTGGAGAATGTGTATCGATTACAAGGCATTAAACAAGATTACACTGAAGAATCGATACTCCCTTCCAAGGATCAATGACCTATTAGACCAATTGTAGCATGCCAAAGAATAAGATATCACTAAGCTGGATTCGAAATCAAGATATCACCAAGTATGAGTCAAAGAAGAAGATACATGGAAGAGTGCCTTCAAGACAAGGCAAGGTTTGTATGAGTGGTGGGTTATGCCATTCGGTTTACGCAATGCACCGGCTACAATTATGAGACTAATGAATGATGTTTTACGCCCTTATCTAGATTCATTTGTTATTGTCTATTTGGATGATATAATGGTTTATAGTGCTACATGGGAGGAGCACATGTCACATCTTATGCAGGTTTTAGAGACTATTAAAAAGCATCAACTGATATCCAATCTCAAGAAATGCAAGTTTGCTCAACAGTGTTTGGTGTATTTAGGGTATGTGATCAATGGAGGGGAGCTCAAGACAGATTCCTCAAAGATGGAGGCCATCATGAAATAGCTAGTTCCTAAAAATGTCATTGAAGTTAGGAGTTTTGTTGGGGCAGCGTAATACTTGCGGAAGTTCATAGCTTCATTTTCAGCGGTAGCTGCACCACTCCATGCCATAACAGCCAATGGTAAGAGTTTCCAGTGGGGAAAGAATCAGCAGAAGGCCTTTGATGAGCTGAAAAGAAAGATCAATCAAGCACCATTGCTCACACTACCAAACTTCCAGAAGCCTTTCAAAGTGGAGACAGATGCAAGTGGGTATGCCATGGGAGCAATACTGATGCAGGGAGGAAGGCCCGTCTGCTATCATTCTGAAGTATTTCATGGGGCAGTTCTCAACTACCCTACCTACGACAAGGAGCTTTATGCCTTGGTACAAGCTGTCAAAAAGTGGAAACATTATCTGATGGGAAACAAGACCATCATCCACACAGATCACCAGCGACTACAGTATTTTCAAGCCCAGAGTAAGCTACAACAAACTAGACATTACAAGTGGATGGGGTTTTTACAACAATTTCATTTGGTCATAAAGTATAAGAAGGGTAGCACAAACAAGTTGGTAGACATGTTTTCACGACCACCCACATCCAATATTACAGCTTTGGCAACTATGATGCACATGGAGATTTATACCCATGATGCATACAAAGAGGCATACACAGAAGATGAGGACTTCAAGGAGGTGTTTCAGCAGCTACAGGGCCAAATTCATATAGAAGAAGGTGACAGCAAGGTTGACTATCATTTCTAGAATGGGTTACTCTATAAGCTTGACAAGCTCTGTGTTCCTAAAGGTGAACAATTGCAGCTTATCAATGAGGCTCACACATCCAAGGTTGTCGGACATTTTGGTGTTGGGAAAACGATCGACAACTTATAGAGGTATGTGTATTGGCCCAGAATGCAAAAAGATCTAGCACGATATATTAGAGGTTGTATACTTAGTTGTACCATCAAGCCCGGCAACAGGAAGCAAGGTCTATACCATCCCTTACATGTACCCACTCGACCTTGAGAAGGCATTTCCATGGATTTTGTGGAAGGTTTACCAACAACCAAGAAGGAACATGACTATTTATATGTGGTAGTTGACAGGTTCAGCAAAATGTGCATTCTCATGCATTGTAAAAAGACCATCAATGGACAATAAGCAACAAATAATTTCTTTGAACAGGTTTGGGTGCACTTTGGGATACCAAGGAGCATCATCTCAGATAGGGATACCAGATTTCTCAGTGCATTTTGGACTACATTGTGGGAGAAGATGGACACTAAGTTGAAGAGGTTTACAACATTCCATCCACAAATAGATGGGTAGACAAAAGTACTCAACGGGACTTTGGTGCAGCTTTTGAGGGGTTACAATCGGAAGCATATGAAGACTTGGGATGAAAATTTGATCTGTATACAACAATCTTATAACAGAGCAGTCCACACTTCTACTAGTAAGTCACCTTTTGAAGCTTGCTTTGGGTATTTGCCACCTTCACCCTTAGATGTTGTATATGGACAACAAGGAGGAGTCAAGGAGGACCTCACAGGAGATGCATTAAAAGCAAAAAAATATGTTGAGAAGCTCTAGCAGATCCATTTGCAAGTACAGGAGACAATGAAGAAGTCACAGGAAAAGTACAAGGCTAGACATGACCAGCACAGAATAGAGAAAACATTTAGAGTGGGAGACAAAGTATGGTTACAACTGAATAAGGAAAGGCTACAGGGTCCTGGTAAGAATATCAAGGCTCTATGGTATGGCCCTTTTGAGGTATTGAAAAAGGTGGGACATAATGTCTACAGACTCAGTGTACCCCCATACATGTCCATTTACTCAATAGTGGATGTCGAGAATCTCAAACTCTATTAGCCCTCCATGTTGGATCGGGAGGAGGAGGAGCAGGTCCTACCTTCCATAGAATATTTAGCGCCAGATGCTAAGTCAGAGTTGGCAGAAGACACAGTTTTGCAGAAACGGTCCAGAACTACAAGACAGGGGCAACATGACCTTTGGCAGATTGGTTTGAAAGGACAACTTCCAGGCAAAGCAAAGTGCTACTCCAGCGAGAAGGTAGAAGAAAAATTTCCTCACCTAATTCAGTAAAGCTTTTAGGGACCAAACGCCTCTCTAAATGGGGAGGTATGATCCGGATTGGATCATTATATTATTTGTCATCTATCTCACTACTTTTTGGGTGAAAAAATTAGAGGAGTTGAGTTTGAGATGAAGAACATCGACATGATGCATTACTTCTTGGATTTGGAGGTTTGACAAAGACCAAGAGAGATTTTTTGTGGGAAGGGTAAGTATGCACTTCAAATCCTAAAAACATTTCAGATGGAGGACTACAAACCTATGGCCACACCCTTGATCACTAATCTGAAAAAGGTGATAGCTTCAAATTCAAAGTTAGTGGATCCCACGTTGTATAGGAAACTAATAGATTCTTTGATGTATTTGGTCAAAACCAAGCTAGATATATGTTTTGCAGTGAACACCATGAGTCAGTTCATGGTGGAGCCAAGGCAAAAGCATTGGGTAGCAAAAAAACATTTGCTCAAGTATTTGAGGGGCACAATGGAGTATAGTCTAAGATATCTTGGAGATGGTGAAGTGAAGTTGCACCGGTATTCAGAAATAGATTGAGCAGGCAGGAAGAGCACCTCAGGGTGTCGCTTTAGCTTGGGTTCAACGATGATATGATGGTTCAATAAGAAGTAGACTTCCGTAGCACTTAGCTCAGTAGAGGCAAAGTACATGGCAGCCAGTAATGTTAGTTGTGAGGCCATCTGGCTTCGCAAGTTACTTGCAAGATTGTTTGATTAGGAGTTGGATCCCACAACCATTTACTGTGATAATCAAAGTTGTACCAAACTCACTAAGAATTCAATGTTTCATGACAAGTCCAAGCATATAGAGATCAGATATCACTTCATACAAGACAGAGTTCAGAAGGGAGCAATGAAGCTCCAGTAAATTCCCATGGATCAGCAGGGAGTTGATATTCTCACTAACCCCTTGGAAAAAAGGAAGTTTGAGGCAATAAAAGACAAACTTGGATTGGTGCAGAATTCCTTCCTCGTTAAGAGCGAGTGCTAAGAATTATAGCTCGGACAGAAACTTCCGCACAGGTTCAGTGTGAACGTGCGAGAAGTACTTTGAGATATTTTCGAAAAATAATTCTATTTTCGAAAAGTAATTATATTTTGTAATTTGCTTTAGTAAAAAAGGTGAAAAGTCTTAATTTTAGCAATTGAGTCTAAAAAGTATATTTCATGCATGCATGACTTCGACTGGGAGTTAGGGTTTTGGCATCAGCTAAAAGTATAAAGACAAGACAAGATAGAAGGTTTAGACACACATGAACATTTGAGCAGGTTGAGCGACAAAGAGAGAGACAGAGAAGGCAACCAAGAAAGAGGCATTTCCAAGCAACATACAGTACTGTGCATGGATCAGTACAGTTCCATATAGTGTACGGAACATATCCATACAATCGTACAGATGGGACCGTACAGTCATACGAACAAGCCGTACAGGCATCCATACAAGCCATACGGACAAACTGTACAATCCGTACAACAAGTCATACTTTCTCAGCAGGTCTTTTGCTCAATTCAAGGTGATTTTTGGTAACCGTTGAGCTGCTTGGTTTTGGTAGCTTGTAGAGGTTTCCTAGTAAGTTTTTCGAAGGAATGAAAAGTTGAGTTTGAAGTGAAGAAAACTGAGGTACTATGAGGCTGCCAACTAAGGTCTGCCTTTGACCTTGAGATTGGCTCTAAGTTTCAATCTCCAAAACTGTCATTTGTTGTTTTTAGGAAAGAAAACAGTTTAGTAACTTTTTGCCCATAGTTTTTGTGGTTAGGTGTTCTTTGAGGTGCTCTTGCAAATGTTTTCGTAACCCAATGTTAGCACATGCAATATAACTCAAAACAAGTAACACTCCTCTACTCTTTACAACACAAATAAGTTGATCTACACTCTAAGCATGCATGAAAATAGGACACAAGTATTTTTGGTCAACATGACCCTAGATAAAAACCCCCCGGGGAAAACCAGTTTGAAATGGAAGTATATATAAGTGGTGTCTAAAGCATGAGATACAACAAGAAATATAATATGATGGAACTTGTATACAAAGCAAGCTCCTCTCGAGGCTTTCCAAAGGATCCAGGAAGAAATGTGCCCAAGCTTAGTGCACCTCTTCCCCTTGTTGCCAAAACCACTGAAGTGATGCGCCCTTGACCCTGGATGCTCTAAAGAAGAATCCCTTGCACATAAATGTGCTCTTGTGTGCTACCTCTCCACTGAGACAAACAGATCTGCAATCCTCCAAGTGTAGCTCCTCCCTGCTAGGTGTGTGCCCTCCTCCTATAGTGCACCCTCCTCCAAGAAAGAGTGATCACCACAAAATAATGAGAGCTAAAGCCTCTTAGAGCCCTCCATGGAAGGAGGCACCCTTGTTGCCCTCTTCCAATGCTTCCAACCTCATCCTCATAATCCCTCTCAGGCTCTCCAAGTGAGTAAATGAATGAATGAGCCTCTCTTGGACCTTGCACCCTTCTTGAGCAATCCATGAGGAAACCTAAATGGGGATGGCTAGGATCATCCCAAGCCATCCCCAATCAATGGTTGAGATCATCCCACAATAATCTCAACTCAAAACCCACTTTGAGTTAAGTTCCCTTAATTCACTTTATGTCTCCTAATTCACCCACAAAGTGAATTAATAGTCACTTTAGGCTAAAATGACCAAATTTCACTTTTGACTTAAATCTCCTAAGTCAAAATGAAATTAGACATAAAGTACAAGGTACAAAGGTACCAACATCTCCCTCTTGTGGTTAGAGGCTCAAAACCACAAGGGAACCACTTCTCGAGGTACACCAAAACTCAACATGAAGTAATTACATGTGTATGTGAGAAATTGATTTTATGCTTCCACTATTTAATTTCCAGCTATTGTGTGATTGATGCTATGGTCTGAAATTTAATTTCAGCATTAATTAAGTTCAGCAATTTACTTGTTTAATTGAGATCATAAAGACGTTAGTCATCTAGGCATGGATTCTTTACAGTACACCATCTAAGGTGCAACCAATTACTGAACAAAAGACCTAATACAGATCCCATTGTGTTGGAAGATATTGATCCAACCTCATAATGGGTAGAGGAGACTCACCCAGCAGAGTGTGATCCTGATTATGATATTGAATGCTTGGCATTGATTGATTTGGATTTGGATCCACTAGCAGTAGGCATAGCATGAGGCATGGCAGTGTCTGGCACTAGTCGTGCAGCCTATGCTTTTACTAGTACTACTATTGCAATTGCAGATGTCCTTGAGGAGTTCGATGAGTCCAAGTACTACGAGCCACATCATGTAGTTCATGCCAAGGATCCCACTTCCAACAGTGATGATGAGATTGATGATTGGTAATGTTGATCAATGATATGTTATTATGTAGTACACCAGTAGTTTGTAGCATCATGCATGTTGTTTTTTGGACCCTAGAGGCCATTTAGAACCTTGTCGATTACGTATTTTGTTTCAGATATGTATTGCACTCAGTGCCATTTTGATATATTCACCCTTACACGATATATACATGAGCAAACTTTGCCTATTTTGTCTCTAATGGTTTGGAATCATGGTCTGGAATCTTTAAAATATATTGTTTCATTAAAATTTTAATATTTTATGTATTTTTCAATAAACGAAGTCATAAAAATGAAAACAGTCCAATTCTGAGCAGAGTCCAAGTCAAGTCTGAGTTGACCCTCAACCAATTCTGATTCCAAATCCGAGTTATAAAACATTGATTATACATGAAGATTTTCTGAGGTCCTAACAGGCTGCCAACTAGGTCTGTCTTTGACCTGAGATTGGCTCTAAGTTTCCACTGTCCAACTGTTCTCTGCTGTTGTTTTATAACAGCAAACAGTTCAAGAACTTTTATGTTGTTTTGTTATGGTTACATATGCATTTAAGGTGCTCTTGCATGTAGTTTTAGTTGCCCATAGGTTAGCACATGCATACCTCAAAATTTATAACACGGCTCTAGATCTTTACAACTATTAAATGTTGTTCTAAACTCTAGCATGCATGAAATTAGGACACAAGTATTTTTGGCCAACACGACCCTGGATAAAACCCCCCCAGGGAAAACCAGTTTGGAATGTAAGTTTATATAAGTGATGTAATAAGTGTGAGATACAACAAGAACAATAAAACAAATGAACTTGTTACAATGGCAGCTCCTATCAAGTTGCTATACAGGTCCAAGAAGGTGAATGTGCCAAAGCATGGTGTGCCCTCCTCACTAGTTGCTCAATCCCACTCTAGCCTTGCACCCTTGCTCCTTAATGCTTTGTGGAAGAAACCCTTGCACACAAATCTGCTCTTGTGTGCTACCTCTCCAACAAAACAAACCAAACAGAAAACTGCCAAGTATAACTCATGCCCACTAGGTGTGCACCCTCCTCCTATAGTGCGCCCTCCTCCAAGCAAGTATATGAACACCACAAATAAATAGGAGCCAAAGCCTCCTAGAGCCCTCCATGGAAGGAGGCACCCTTGCTGCCCTCATCCTTTGCTTCCATTCCCATCTCCATTGCTCTCCTCTAGCTCTCCAAGACAACAAAAGAGTGAATGAGCCTCCTTTTTCCCTATGTGCCCCTCTTAAGGAATCATAGGGAAACCTAAAAATATCAATGGCTAGGATCACTCCAAGCCATATCTAATCCATGGTTGAGATCTTTCAAAAAGAATCTCAACTCAAAACCCACTTTGGATTAAATTTCCATAGTTCACTTTATGTCCCCCAATTCACCCACAAAGTGAATTAATAGTCACTTTTCACTCAAGTGACAAATTTCACCCTTTTGACTTAGGAAAATGTCAAAGTGAAATTAGACATAAAGTATAAGGCACAATGGGTCA
>ML808831.1:103372-113909 GCA_009831015.1 Picea engelmannii
GATGGCGTTAGCACTGTTGCAAACTTGAACATAATATCACTTGGTTCATATGATGTTCTTACTGGAATGGATTGGTTGGATGTGCATCATGTTGTCCTAGACTGTCATAATCCGACTTTCACTTGTCGTAATGAAGAAGGAAAGCAGAGAATAGTGAAAGGCATTCCAAGATGTTAATTTCTCTTAACCTAGAACCCGATTATTAATTCCAAGCAAAACACATTTACTGAATAATAGTATAGCTAGGTTATTAACAATAAATTCAACGAAAGCATTAAACGAAAACCAAACACATTTGCACAAAGATTTTTGGGTAAATAGCCCCTGGAAAAACCTTGAAAGGAAAACCAGATTTGTAATGATTTTATTAAATAAAATCAGGGCTCCCATCCTAAGATAATGGACCTTCTAAGGAAATACAAATGCAACAAATAGCCTAGCCTATTACCCAAGATCAATCCTTCGATCTTGTTGGTTGCTACTTCTCTTGCTGCCCTCTTGTACCCTTTCCTCGGCCCCTGCCACTGCACACATGAATGTTTACTCACTCTTTGTGTACCATCATTGTGTCTCATCCTCTCAAATATGCTCTCTTTTATAACCTTGAGTTTACCCTAAGTCCAAAACCCTAGATCTCCTAAAGTGATCAACGACTAAGATCTAATCCCACGTTCACTTTAGATCTAACGGCTAGGACTTAATTTAATTACTAATGCCAAATACTTAGGCATTTAATTAAATTAAACTCGCTTTATTACAAAAGTACATTCACTTACATAAAGTGAATCTCCTAAGATTTTGAGAGGCATTTAGGACGACTCCCACATGCTAGACATAAGCCAACATGGAAGTACTTGTCTGATGTTACTAAAAACATCAACACTCCTTAACTAGGAAGGTACTTCCACCACTCGGAGGTAGCTCTTTCTTTATTGTGAGATCTACTACCATGGTTGCTCCCTCTAAAACTGAAGTTATCCTTGCCATATTGCTCGGACCCGTCTTCGAAGACCTTTTACTAGTTGCATGGATCCCTACCCGAGACCCGCTACCTGAACCCCTGCCTAAAGCTGCTCGGGGTTGCTTGCAACCCTCTGTTGTTGCCCGAGTCCTTTTGGACGTTGCTTGGCTATCTCAACCTGCTGCATGATGTGTCTTCCCGTTGCCCGATAGTTTTTTGGGCTGACCTGAGACTACCCAACTGTCATGGCTTTCCTCACTGGCAACCTGGTCGACTAACCAACGACCCTACCGGCAGCTGCTTAGTTGTGGTCGTTGTTTTACTTTACCCGGTAGTTGTTTGCAATGGCTCGACCCTCTTTCTAGCTCACATCCGCTGTGGTTGTCAAACCTCAGTCAACTTTGTACGTCCGAACACTGTCTACAGCGTTCTCTGCCCCAACCGTCGTCACATGTTGCCACCACCGTGCGTGCAGTCGTCTTCTCTGTTGTGCGGTTGATTGCACCCAACCGCACGTTGTTGCTACAGTTCAGCCTCCACATCCACGGTTCTTGTCTGCTCGCATCCCACTCGACTGTTGTGGCGGATTCCTCTGCCAGGATCTGCCGACAACTCTCTAGGATCTCCCTCGACAACTGGCCACTGCTATAAATGCCAGATTCACCACACAGATCCACGGCCATGGCTATCTCAGTCAACTACTAATTTAGCCCTCTGCATTGGTGGCAGCTAGCTACACTTTGGTAGTCACACCCTCTTGTTGCCGACATCTTTCTTTCACGGCAGCTCGTACACTCAACTACATCTCCCTTTTTCTTTTGGCGACTACCCACACTGTACATCCGACAGTTATCTCCTACACACGACATCCACGTCATGTTGATCAACCTATGCGCTATTGCAATCTACAACTTCCTAGTGTTGTCACCACCTCTATCTCCTCCAGCACACGACTAACCCTTCACCCGCGTTGGTTGGTGGTTCGCGACGACACTTCCTCAACAATGTCCCAACGTTCGCTATCGGCCTAAGCTCCTGATACTCAACACAATGTCGTCTCTCTTCAACTTGCTCAACCACCAGTCTTTTTTTGTTGGCAATCAACGAGTCGTGCGATCTTTGCAGGGCCGATTTCTCTACAACAAATGATCGTACAGCGGTTGGCGTATGTATGACATGTACGTTGTCCTTTTTTTATTATTATTACCTTTCAACAGACATGAGAAAACAAAAAATTTCCTTGCTGCCATAATCTCGTCAGTGCATATCACATTTACTAAATAATAGTACAGACAGGTTATTAACGATAAATTCAGCGGAAACATTAAACGGAAACCAAACACATTTGAACAAAGATTTTTGGGTAAATAACCCCTAGAAAAACCCCGAAGGGAAAACCAGACATGTGATGATTTTATTAAAGAAAATCAGAGCTCTCGTCCTGGGATAATGGCCCTTTTGAGGAAATATAAATGCAGCAAATAGCCTAGCCTATTACCCAAGAGCAGTCCTTCAATCTTGTTGGTTGCTACTTCCCTTGATGACCCCTTTACACCCTTTCCTCGGCCCCTACCCCTGCACACCTGAATGTTTACTCACTCTTTGTGTACCATCAATGTATCTCATCCTCTCACATAGGTTGTCTTTTAAAACCTTGAGTTTACCCTAAGTCCAAAACCCTAGATCTCCTAAAGTGATCAACGGTTGAGATCTAATCTCATGTTCACTTTAGATCTAACGGCTAGGACTTAATTTAATTACTAATGCCAAATACTTAGGCATTTAATTAAATTAAACTCACTTTATTACAAAAGTACATTCACTTACATAAAATGAGTCTCCTAAGATTCTGAGAAGCATTTAGGACGACACCCACATGCTAGACACAGGCCAACGTGGAAGTACCTATCCGATGCTACTAAAAACATCAACACAAGACCCATTTCTATAAGGGAGATTTCATCCTTACAACTAAAGAGATGCTTTAGGAAAGGGCACCAGTTATATGCAACTCATGTGGAGGAGCCAGGAAAGAGTATAGGCCCAAATCTCAAGGACTTTCCAATGTTGCAAGAGTATGCAAATGTATTTGGAGAGACAGAGTTTACCAGCAAAAGGAGATATTAAATTCTCTATTAATTTAATGCCTGGAGTTGCTCTAGTATCTAGGACTCCATACAAAATGAGTACACCTAAATTGAAGGAGTTGCAAATGCAATTAGAAGAATTGTTAAAGAGGCGGTATAATGCCCAAGTGTCTCTCCTTGGGGAGCATCAATATTCTTTGTAAAGAAGAAAGACATGATTTTGCGATTGTGCATTGATTTTAGACCAGTGTTTTTAAAATCGATCAACTTATACTTGAACTTACTCGAGTTGACCGAGTTGACCTTCAATTATACTAACTCAACGCTCTACTCGGTTTGATGACCAGTTTGGTACCAAATCGATCGAGTCAATGTATGATTCAGTCAGTTTGATACTAAACCAATCCAACTTGACCGAGTCCATACCTAGTCAACCAAGTTGTTCATCTTCCTCACCATTGTTGTTGCATTGATTGCAAAAAATGAAGAGGATTGGGCTTCTCTATGTAATGAACTATACCTATGAAGAGCACTATTAAAGGAAATATGCAACTTCTATGTTTGATAATGTGGTCTTCATTACAAGCAATTTTGGTACAAATCTGAACTCTAGTACAACCTATCATCCACAAACTGATGGGCAAACAAAGAGAGTCAATCGATTGAAGACATTTTAAGAATGTATGTGATGGATAAGCCAACAATAATAGATATCAAGCTTCATTGAAGATGAGTCCATTTGAGGCAATGTATGGCAAAAAGTGTAATACTCCAATTAGTTGGGACAATCTAGCAGACACGGTAGTACCTGGGCCAGAATTGCTCAAAGAAATGGAAGAGAAAATGACCAAGAACAGGCAAAATTTAAAAGTAGCAAAAGACAAGCAAAAGAGTTATGCAGATAAAGGTAGAATACCAAGGGAATCTAAAGTTGGGGAGCATGTGTTTCTAAAACTGAGACCAAAGAAAAGTTTGTTGAAGTTGGGGAGCTACACTAAATTGGCAACTAGACATGTGAACCTTTAGAGATCCTAGATACAATAAGATGTGTTGCATACATGCTTGCATTGCTTGCTACCATAAAAGTTCATAATGTGTTTCATGTGTCGTTATTGAAAAAGTATGTGAATGACCCTAACCATGTCATTGATTGGACTTTGATTTAAGTATAACCGAAAGGAGACTTCCAAGTACATCTGATGTGTATATTGGATAGGAAGGTCATTGTGCTCTGGAATAGAATCGTAGGGGCAAGTAAAGGTCCAATGGAAACATACTACAACCTTGAAGAAGCAACATGGGAGCTGGAGGATGCAATGTGAGAGGCATATCCGCAATTGTTTTGACATTTTGATGCAAAAATCATTGTATATAATAATGATATACCATGAACACGGTGCAAAATCTAGGAGGATGGGCATGTAATACCCCAATTTTGATCCTCAATTCAGTATTGTGTGTATATCTATCTATCTATATATATATATATATATATATATATATATATATATATATATATCATGAACTATAATAAGTCAACAAATGTAATTTGTAATTAGACAATGAATATTAATAAAATACATGACTGACTGTAGAAGAGAAGGACAAAAGAACGAGAGGTTATGACTCCACAAGAGGGGAAAGACAAGGACCTTAGTAAGTGACTTAAAAAAAGTCCTTTCACCACCTTAATTATGTCCCCTAATTATTAATTAATCTTGTTTTATCAAGTCGTTGAGGGGGTTAGCGCATGAAGGAGATGCATGGGTCTCTGTAAGATTACACGGCCTCTCCATGCCTTGCAACTTAGGCCTTACCTTTTTTCCCATGCAAGAAAACTATCATTGTGTTGAAGGTTTGAAAGGGGAGTTCAAATGTTCTTTTGCGTGTCATTCAAATTAGAAAAGAACTGAAACTATTAGGAGTACAAATTACGTTGTGAACTAACCTTTGGTTGGGAAAATCAAGAGAATTATCCTTGAGCAAATTGCCATGAGCATGTTGCCAATGAACTATGGAAAGCTATAGCCATGAATTAAGTGAGAATTGTGGTTGTATGGATGATAATCACAGTTATCAAATAAATTTAGCTACAGTTGATAATCCTTGGAATCCCAATAGTGAGATTTCTTGGCCAACCTATGTTGGAGCGATGGATGGAAGTGGGATAGCCTGAGGGGCTGCTAAGCAAAGAAGGGGATCACATTCCTTGGGTTGTGTAGGATAATGGGAAAGAGGGTTGTGGGTTGGGAATTGCTATGGATGTAATTATTGGCTGTGAACCTGGGAATTGGGCTATGAGAAAAGAATTAGAGCCAACCATAGAAAGAGTTCACCCATGTGGATTCATAGCCTCAACTCAAGGGTGGCCTCTGTTGCAGAGAGAACTGATGCGGCAGGGAGCCTATGGTTGGGTGGAATGTCCCTCTTTTACAACTACTTGGTGGGCAATTCAACATAGATAAGTGTTTATGAATATACATGTGCATTGTGTTGAATTATTATGGTTTATGTCATGGTTTGAATTAATTTCCAGTCTATTCAATTTCGACTACCTGTATTAGCCTGCATTTATAATTTATAGTCTCATGGATAATTGAATGGTTACACAATGTTGCATAATTTGTATTGTCATGCCTACATATGGCAGTTAGTTAATAACAAAACAATGAGATATGGTAACTGAGCAAAAAATGGTGTGAAATTGAGTGGTTAAAAGACTGCCCCATATCCTCAAAGTGCACAGAAGGTATTGGGTACATTAGAGCTCTCCAGTTTAATATGACCTGCATAGATCCATCTCAACCTTAGATCTATTAAGCATCGAGACAAATCCAAAAATACCCATCTGCAAACCTCTCACCACTTAAAAGATCTAGGATTGAAATGGATCTTTCTTTTTTTCCTCTCTATCTTCTTACTTTTATACGTCGGCACTTTCGTTTTTCCTTTTTTGCCAATAAAGTCTAAACTTTGGATCTCAATTTTTTTCCATTTTACTTTATTATTGTTACCCACATACGTATATACATGGAGATCTCTCCCACCCCAAGTTGTAAGAGCACATTGCTTCTCTTAGTGTAACAATACCAAATAAAAATCAATGATAGCAAATCTGGGGAACAAATATCTGTTGACATATAAATCCTATATGTTTTTAGATAATTGTGTAGGAAATTAAGCCCAAGGGGTTAGCTCAATTGGTTGTCACCAATGTTGTTAGGCATTTGGCTAGTTTCGTGTCAACAAGTGCCTAGTTCAAATCCCCTTACGTGAAGCACCTCTCTCTCTAGTTCGATGACTACTTCACTGGAATTAGACTCCTAATTGGACTAGTGTGCCTCCACTCTCCTCCCTCGGTTCTCATTCAATTATGATTGCATGCATGGACTTCTCACTCAATGACACCTCAATTACTATTCAGTGAACTCAGTTAGACTCAGAGTGCTTAGACTTACCTCCACTCTTCTCTGGATCCACAGGTGCCCCACTCAGCTTCACTGATGCGCATCATCACTTCTCTCTCCAGTTGAGACACATGGCATCTCTCACTCCCTCATTCACTCATGTGCATGGTTGGAAGAAGGGTCTTAGTTGGAATATGCACCCCCTTTCTCTATATTAGCAAGGCTTCTCCATTGGCACAGGGTTGGATCTTCTTCAACAACGACCTAGTCCATCAGATTTCTTTCTCTCTCTCTCTATTCTAGCTTCTCTTCTCAAGTGCAAGGCACATCATAGAACCATTTTTTGTAATTTGCCTCTTTGGTGCAACCAACCTCTTGGCAATTCAGAAATAGAACCTTCTTATGCTCGTATCTAGCTCTCACATATCGTTGGTATTGTGAATGTTATTTGTGCATAATTTAGAAGTTTTAGTATGTTATTTTGGTGCATTTCAGCCATTTAATAGCGCATCTTCTATCCTTCTTTTCATCTTTTCTCAGTTAACGTTGCAGGGATTCCACCACAAACATTTAAACCAAACATTTTAAACCCTTCGGTTGTCTAAACGCAACCACAAAACAATCTTCTTTGTTGTTTTTGTCGTTTATTATGCAGATTTACAGGTTGAAGACAGCAGAAAGAAGGCCTAGGGACACCCTCTTGAGGTTGGCAAGCACTAGCCTGAACGAAGAGGGATCTGTCGGTGACACTTTGGGGCAATATTCTCTAAAATTACACAGTTTTCTTGCTGATTTTATTGTTGTTTTAAATCAGATCTAAGTGCAGAAAACTGTGCTAACAAATTGGCGTCGTTGTCGAGGATTCATCGTCATTCCTGGATTTCAATAACGACACTGGTGAGCTTTTCTATTTTCCTTTTGTTTATTTTAAAACTCACCTAGCGACTCCACATGAAACAAGGTGGAATCCACTAGGGAACTTGAGAAAATCATCTAGATTTGATCTGTCATGAGGTCTATTTCCGACGCTTGACAAGCCCGGACTTCTATTCATAAACAGACCAATCACACCACCTGGGAGCACACCAACCCTGACAATTGGTATTGTTGTTGTATCCACGGCCTAGGTGACCTTTTCGCTTATCACATCAAACAGTACAATGATAAGTATCACAACGACTATTCAGTAAATTCTCCACCTATTCCTTCATCTCCTATTTCTCATATTTTAAATCCTACGCAAAATATGGCAGGGCAGTCGATGAGGTTTTCTCTCACAGTTTATGCTCCTTTAGATTTGACTCAGTTGCAAGGACAACTGCATGCAATTACCACGGAAGAATATAGGGATCACTTGCCTAAGTTTTCAGGGAGTGACACTATTACTGTAGACGAACATTTGAGCACATTCTTGAAGTTCAGAGACAATCTGGAGATTGAGCACAAAGATGTATTAATGAAAATGTTCATGCAAACCCTTGAGGGGGGATGCACGAGCATGGTACAAGGCTCTTCTAGCAGGCTCCATCAATGGATGGGATTCCTTCCAAACGAAGTTCACAGAAAGATGGCTTGATAAACATGACAACTCCTTCTTACTTGATGCTTTCTCTTCTATCAAAAAGGATGAATCGCGCTCCCAAAGGGAGCATTCAGGAAGCACAATTGGGAGCGCACTTCCTAAACGCTCCCTCCTGGGGGCGTTTTCAGAGAGCCGCTCCCCCGACCCCAAAAAATCACTCTTTTCCCAATCCGAGAGCGCTCAAGGAGTGTTGATGTGCTCCCTGTTAGAATTAAAGAGATGTGCTCGTTTTTCCATAGACAATATCTCAATATTGTCACCCAACCATAGGCACGCAGCCATCCCCGAGCACCATAACCTTGACAGATAGAATGATTCTAGAAGTAGTACCAGACCCAACACATAACCAAGAGATAGCGTATCTCTCTTTCTCCAAGAATAGCGTACCAAACTGAAAGTCCATAAACCAGAAACCAAGAACAAAATCCCGGTTGCAGTAGTTGCAGATGCACTCCTTCTCCAAACTTGTGCACCACTTGTATGTCTGAGTTGTGAGAGTGTGTATGACCAAATGAGCTCAAGCGCCCTCTATTTATAGTGCTCTTTGTCTCTTGTCCAAGCCGACTTCTTCTTTTAGAGGTTGACACTTAAATATTAAATCTTTTATTGAGTCGACATGTCTTCTAGGGTTTTTATACATCTGTTTAGGGTTTCTCTATCTTCCGAAATATTCTAATCTAGTCAGAGGTTACACATGGAGGTTGATACCTCATACAGCTACCATAATATCAACACTCCCTCCTAGCTAGGGAGGTATCTGACGGTAATGGTCTTGAGCACAAACAGACCATTCTACCAGTAGCATCATCATAGACACACAAGCTAATTCTTGATCACGTAGATCAACTCACGAGCAACATCACCACTATCAGTATCATCTAATAGCATCAACTGCATCATCTCTGGAAGCCATACTCCATCTGAGTAATTGAGCATGATGTTGAATAAGTCACTTACTCAACATAGTGATACAAGGACCATTCTTCTAATCTGGACATACGTCTTAGAAGAATATCAGTCCTCCCAGATGTTGAAAGCCACGCCATGGGCTACATAGACCATTCCTACAAGAATGTCAGTCTCGGACTATTTTCTAATTGGGTCATATGTACCATAGAGATCAAGCTCTACCCATATGTCTTAGAAAATATTGGTCCCGTATCAACCACCCTAATCGAGACGTCATGTCCTTAGGGGGCAGAGTATTCAATCTGATCGGGCCAATAATTGTGCCTTAGGAGAATATCGATCTTGAACCATTTTCCTATTCGGGCCACAATCTGTACCTTAGGAAAATACCACTACATGATACATCAGCAATCTGTCAACCTGGACAATTCTCCACAGGGAGAATGTATGTCCACTAGCACACTGACTATCCATCTAGATGGCAATCATCTCCAACACTAGTGGTAGTCTCCATGGCAATCAGATAATAGCATGCAATTGCTACAATGTCATCCAATAGAACACAACTGTGTCTATCCATAGTAGTACACAACTACTATCTAGTGGTAGTAAACCTTATGGCTACGTCTCTGGATCCGCTTGGGATACAAATCGCTTGCTTATCCTTCCTTTGAAAGGACTATGGTACACAACCACTCCTAGTAGCACATAGCTACTAACCAATGACACATAGTCACTACTAGTGGAGCATATCCACCACCGTAGCATACAACTATTGTCCAGAGACATACAGTCTCCACAACAATCATATCATCTAATGTCATCTTGCATAAACAATATCATGATACAAACTGAGTCATCTGGGCCATTCCTCCAGTCACATCTATGAGATTTGGAAGAGCATTTGCCCTTGGAAAGTTAAACATCAGCCATGGGTCGTTTGGACTATTCTTCCCAAGCAGAGAAGAATAATTGTCCCTTCCTTTGAAAGGACTGTGGTACACAGCCAGTCCTAGTAGCACATAGCTACTAACCAGTGACACATAGTCACTACTAGTGGAGCATATCCACCACCGTAGCATACAACTACTATCCAGAGACATACAGTCTCCACAACAATCATATCATTTGATGTCATCCTGCATAAACAATATCATGATACAAACTGAGTCATCTAGGCCATTCCTCCAATCACATCTATGAGATCTGGAAGAGCATCTGCCCTTGGAAAGTTAAACATCAACCATGGGTCGTTTGGACTATTCTTCCCAAGCATAGAAGAATAATTGTCCCTGATTTCTGAACCTGGACCATTCACCTAACTGGGCCATTCTTCCAGCACGATTCACATTGCAACCTAGAGAGAATGAGTCTGCCCTAGGAAATGACTGTCCCTGATTGTTGAACCTAGACCATTCAACCTAGCTGGACCATTCTTTCGACATTAATCATAATGCAACCTGGAGAGAATGAGTCTTCCCTAGGGAATGATTGTTCGAACCATTTCCTAGGAAAATCATTGTCCTGCACCAATCTCCTATATCGGACCATTCTTCGAAACTGCTCACAACTGTGAACTTCGAAAGAATGA
>ML808832.1:20457-35201 GCA_009831015.1 Picea engelmannii
CAGTGTCTTGGAAGTTGCTTCTGCTAGTAACCCTAGCGGCAGTTCCTCAGCGAGCTCAATATCCTAGCGGCTATGTTTCCTTCCAGCGTTTAGACTGAATGAAGGAGGTGTGGGCCCATAACCTGTTAGAATATAGAAGATGGTGTGCTCGTTTTACCATTGACAATACCCTCGTCACCCAACCATAGGCTGAAGCCACCCTCCGAGCACCTTAACCTTGACTGAGAATTACTCTGGAAGCAAACCCTAGACTAGATAGCCAAACAAGGTGTAGTGCATCTTCCTCCAAGGATAGCGCACCAACAATAATTGATCAGATAGTCCAAGCCCTAGCCAAGAGATAGTCCAAGCCAATACTGAAAGCTAGTTGTTATTGCCCCTGCACCTGCAGCCCTCCTCCACATGTGCGTACCAAACTGGGAACTGCAGTGCGCACCAGTTGCTCTCTGCAATTCTGAGATGTGTCAAATGAGAACTGGTGCCATGTATTTATAGTGGTTCTGTCAGATTTGTTGGGGCCGACTTCTCCTTCTGGATATGTGTCTGTTTAGTATATAATTATTATTTCTAGCCGACTTCTTCTCTTGGAGGCTAATAGCCTAATATAGTTTATCTTCTTGAGCCGACAAGACTTCTAGGATTATTAGCCAACTCATTAGGTTTTTCTCTTGCTTTCCAGAGTCCTCTATTCTCGTCAAGTTTACACATGGAGGTAAATACCTCCCGTAGCTACCATAATATTAACTAAAAAGAAATAGACAAACTCAAAGAAAATAATAGAAAGCTAAAAAATGAATTGCAAAAGTATGAAGGTGAGAAAGTTGAACATAAAGGAGAACATATTTGTGATCAAGATGAAATCACAAAGCTCGAAGAAGAGAATATGTTACTGAAGAAGCAACTCTCACAAATCCTTGAAGAAAAAGAAAAAATAATTAAAGTCCAAATTGAAAAGGAAAAAGTAACACATGAACTGATAGAAAGACAACTAAAAGAAAAGGATCAACGTTGTGAGGAACTTGAAGCACAAAATTCCTCTCCGAGAAAAAAATTAGAAGAGAAAAAAAGGACAAAAGAAGTAGTGAGAAGTCAGTTGAAAGAAAAGGAAGAAAACTTTGAGAAGGATTGAACCATAACCTGTACCACGAAATCATGGACGGATAGAGGAAGCATCAAAACTGTCAATACCAAAGAGAATCAGACCAGCCTTTGTGAGTTGATGAGCCTTTGTGTGCAAAGATGAATGTGCATTGATGAACTCATGACAGAGTTATGTGTGATTACTTTGTGAATGAAGACAAGAAGAAGGAGATCATGTGCAGATTCTTACCATGAATATGAACCAGATCAAGGTTGTTAAAGCGGAGAAAAATTAATCCTTTACTCCGTGGGTAGATCAGAATCAACTAGAATCGAAATGGGCAAGTGAAGAATTCTACAAGTTAAGTTAACAAACGGTTTAGATTTGACTGGGGCGAAGCTTTCATAAAATCGACGGTCGATATTATATCGTCAAGGCTTGCCATATCGGAGACTTAAACTCCACTTAGAGATTGTTGACGACGAGTAGAAGTCGATGACAATATGCTCGATAATCATGTCGACGATGAATGGGGTCAACGACCATGAGACAAATCAAGTTAAGTAAATAAATGGTGAGGATATAATCGGAGGAGAAGATCAACAATAGAGATAAAAAGGAGTGTTGGCAAGGTTAAGTTAAATCTACGGGGCCGATTAAATTCTTTAAGTCTGAATCGACGATCCAAAATGATTGAAGTGGATCTTGTTTCGTCAGGACCGAGATATCGTCGGGACAGTTAAATGTGTGTATTGACGATTTGATGAAAGTTATGACAACGACTCCTTTATGCCAAGAACTAGTGCTCGGTCACATGAAAGGAAAGGCTTGGCGCCAAAATTAAAGGAGGCACTTAAGGTAACCATGTTTCATTGGTGCATAACAGAGTGCTTTGAGACTCTATCAACGAAAGACTCCAAGAGCCAGCAATGACCGTTGATTTGGAATGGAGAGTGGATCTCCACCGTTTGTCGGCAATGGTCGAAGTGGACTATCTGACCTATAGTGAACATACTCCAACGATGATGAAGAACTGTGTAACCAAGATGTCAACATGGCAGCCAAAGTGTCCCAAGGGTGACATGTGTCAAAGTATGATTGTGCGGGACGAATGTGAGTCCAGTTGGGCGTGAGATAATCTCAGCCATTGAAGTTGAGTGGATCTCCATCGTTCATCGACGAAGCAACATTGAAATGAAACTGTGTATGTGCTTCTACTATCCTGAGTACAACAACGAAGACGCCGACGACAACAAGGAATTCAGTGAGCCAATGAGAGTCGTTGACTGCTTGGAAAGTTTGGTCGAAGAATATCTTCACTGTTAGTTGTAAAGGTTAGATCTGTCAGTAGATGACGACGACCAAGACACTAAGAGACAACGACAACCATAGATCTTCCATGGGTGCCACCTGACCATTTCACGAGAAAATGAAGAGGTGGGTGATAACCATAGATTAACTTGAAGAGATGACTTTGATCAGGACCGTTGATTAAGGACTCTCAAGACCGTTGGATCCATCAAAGCATATAGTTGGAGAAGATCCATCAAAATGGAAACGGTTCACATACACTTGTTATCCCGACGATGACAATCGTCAGCCCTGGTGGAAAAGGAGAGAATAGACCGACAATTGTGATCAAACGAAGAGACGATCGGACGGTTGCTAAGCGACGATGTCATGTTGTGTATTTTGGTAATCAAAGATAATATCAAAGGTCATGATCTATCTAGGGGAAAATATAATGGTTGTTGTGCATCGGTAGCCAATGCGGTAGCCAAAGTGTCACAAGGGTGACATGTGTCAAAGTATGATTGTGCAGGACGAATGTGGGTCCAACTGGGCGCGAGGCAATCTCAGCCATTGAAGTTGAGTGGATCTCCATCGTTCATCGACGAAGCAACCTTGAAATGAAAGTGTGTATGTGCTTCTACTATCCTGACGAAGACACCAACGGCAACAAGGAATTCAATGAGCCAATGAGAGTCGTCGATTGCTTGGAAATTTTGGTCAGAGAAGATATTGACCATCAGTTGTAAAGGTTAGATTTATCAGCAGACAACGACAATTGGTACACCAAGAGCCAACAACAGTCGTTGATTGAAGAACGGACAATGCAACGACAACCGTAGATCTGTCATGGGTCCCACCTAACCGCAATCTCAGCCATTGAAGTTGAGTGGATCTCCATCGTTCATCGACGAAGCAACCTTGAAATGAAAGTGTGTATGTGCTTCTACTATCCTGACGAAGACACCAACGGCAACAAGGAATTCAGTGAGCCAATGAGAGTCGTCGATTGCTTGGAAATTTTGGTCAGAGAAGATATTGACCATCAGTTGTAAAGGTTAGATTTATCAGCAGACGACGACAATTGGTACACCAAGAGCCAACAACAGTCGTTGATTGAAGAACGGACAATGCAACGACAACCGTAGATCTGTCATGGGTCCCACCTAACCATCTCACGAGAAAATGAAGAGGTGGGTGATAACCACCGATTAACTTGAAGAGATGACTAGGATCAAGACCGTTTATTAAGGACTCTGAGGACCGTTGGATCCGTCATAGCATATCATCAGAGAAGAGACATCGAAATGGAAACGATGCCCATGCACTTGTTATCCCAACGACAACGATCATTGGCCTTGGTGGAAAAGAAGAGAATAGATCGACGATTGTGATCAAACGAAGAGATGATCGGACAGTTGCTAAGTGACGAGGTCATGTTCTGTATTTTGGTGGGAAAAAAAATATCAAAGGTCATGATCTATCCAGGGGCAGATCCAACAATTGTTGTGCATCGGTACCCCGATGATCCCGATATCAATGAAACAATCGACGAATGAGATCAAATCTGGACCAAATTCAGTGGTACCAGCTCAGAGGGAGACATCCCTCAGGATCCAGTAGGAAGGAGCAGCGTCCCAAGACTGTTTAGAGGAAGTTGAAATTCATGGGAAGTTAGCAAGCTCAGAGGGAACATCACTCATCCAGAGGGAGTCCACCTTCAGGTACAGGTGGAAGAGAGGAGTCTTCCAAACATGTGTCATGGGTTGAGGAGGCCATACAAGAGGCTCTAATGCAGGAGGCTTCTAAGAGTAGTGTATACTCCATGGAGGACCCATTTGTTAAAGCAGCATTTTCCCCAATGACAGAGGGAGTAGCGAGTCAGGATGACTGGACATCAAGATTTGTTTTAGTGATCAAGGATGTGGCCAGTGAGAAGGACTGGAGAGCAGTTTTTCTTCAATGACAGAGGGAGCAACCAATCAGAAGGATTGGAGTACAGTAGTGGTAGCAGATGCAGTGTGGGAGACAGAGGTACATCTAGATGTTGGAGGATGGAATACCTCCCTCACTAAGAGGGAGTGTTGATTTTGTAGCTTCAAAAGATATTCCCACAAGAGGTCGAGGTGTCAGGCATGTGGGAATCTTTGTTGACATGAGACGAGCCTTTCGTTTCAGTGAAATTAGCCTTGGAATGGGGCTAAGGCCTCATGGGCAAGTTGATGGGTTTTTTGGGCTTGTGTTGGGGTTTCACACCCATAGAGAGGAATAAAATATTCTAATTAATTATTGAGTTTAAAAGTGGTTCCTAAACTTATTCATAAGACTCTTATATAAGGAGAGGAGAAATTGTGATAAATTATATGGTGACATAGTGTCATGATGGATTTGGCATAAGTGAGTCTACACTTGTGCCAAGGAGCTTGGTGATTTTAGCAAGGGAATTTCTGCAACTATGGCAAATTTGACCTAATGCTAAAGGACTCTCTATTTTTTTTGTTATGGAAAAGGAAAACACACTACACGTGTGGAGGAGAGAGACAGCCACAGAAGGGAAGAAGTCTGCACGTGTGGTGTGGACCGTATGAAAGTGTTTGTATGGGATTTCAATACATGTACATGGGTTGCAGTGGGAACAGTTGTGTATGTACGCGGGCTGTAGTGGGAATAGTGGTGTATGTACGCGGGTTCCAGGAAAGACAGTAGCATACGTCCGTACAGGTTCTTTTGGGCAGGTTTGTATACGTTGACGTCAGCAAGACGTACAGGTGGTCTGCAACAGATTTGTAAGTTGGGATTTCTCTTGAGAAGTTTGTTGATTTTGTGGTTGTAGAGAGGATTGGTTTTGTCCTCGGATTTGGTGATTTTTGTAAGTTGTTGAGAGGGTTGGTTTTTCCCTCAGAATTTTTGAATTTGACAAGAGTTACAGAACAAAAATTTGGTGTCTCATATGTGTTGATGATTCATCTCTGATCTTGTTGTTTAAGGTGTTATATTTTTTAGTCAATAATTTCAGTGTAAAATTGTTCAGTGATAACAGATAGGGTTTATTGTTAGTTCACTAGGAAACAATTTTCAGATCTAAAATTAGTCACATAGAGTTGCATGTGAAAATTGACATAGTATAGTATTGCATTAGACAACAGGTAAACTCGTAGTTTCACTTCCATGTACTTTCGAGTATATCGGAAGTCCCCTAGGCATTCTAAGACCAACCATTCGATTGTCGCACTGTTAAAATGCACCAAACACAGAATTTGGGAAGACCCTCTCGTATCGTTGGTATCCGAGCCTATAGGTCTATTTGAGGGTTGTAGCACAAGGCACACCTTTGACGGGAAGCCTTTTTTCTTCTTTTTTTGGGTTTTTCCTAGAACATCTTTGGTTTACAAGCACTTGAATGACCATGGAAGAATAACATTTAATGAATGAACTTTTGATGCATAAGAGACACTTCATTGTTTGTCATTTTGGTTGTTGATGAATGATAAAATGTGAATGAACATCATCTGGTATTGTCTTATCTTGTTTTATTGAATCAAACCTCTAGAGAAGTTAAAACCAAGTCAACGCTAGTCCTTGTCCTCACCCTTCATTATTTACAACAACAGGACCTAGCTTGCCCATACAGGATTCCCCCCTTAGGTTAGTGACCCTAACCTAAAAGTGCAAAGGTAGGGTCATTGAGGTGACATTGTGCAACCTACTTGTCTGTGTCCTTAGGTTTCCCTTGGAGAGGTTAGTATTTTTCCTCTTGGGAGAATCTGAGAGATAACAAGCGCCTCTCGTCAACATGTTTCATTCCCCTCTATGGTGAACCAACCCAGTTCACTATGTAAATATCCAAAATACTTGGAATATAAAAATATCCATAGGACAATAAATAATATATTGAATAATAAATGTATAAGAATGAAAGAGATAAATAAGATGATTACAATGAGAAAGATAGCATGTTTATATACCCTCATAGAGGGGTGCCATTTCATGAAGAGACGTGACCTTTTGTTGTGAAGGTGTCTCTTCATAACATATTTAGTTATTGAGTATGAGTTATTATTATTAATCATTATTTATTTATATCTATTTTATATATATATGTGTGTTCACAACATTGTCTTCCCCTTAAAAATGCTTTGTCCTCAAAGCATACTTATGGAAGACTTATCTCTTGCTCCGGCTTGTAATATTGTCTCTTGATTCTTCATTCTTGAGTTAGTGATCGTTGAGGACCTGAGACGATAGGATTTTATAATCACTAAGTAGAACTGTCGATTTGTAGAGTCTGCCCACCCTAATTCAATATTTTGTGGAACTAGGTGTTTATAAGGTTCTTGGAAAAAACTTGATGTATTTCAACTCCCATGATAGCTTCTACTTTGAGCACCACTTGTAGTGTAATTAATATTCTTCGACATATCGGTCATTTGTTTTTTTATATACATTGATTGGTTGAAGTATCAACTTTTGTGATTAGGATGTCAATAAAGTGTCCTTGCAACTTGATCTTTACTTTGTATACTCGTAGTTTTTTTTTTATTAACTTTTGGAACTGACTCTTTTTCATACCCTTGGCTTGTTTCTTCTTCGACATTTGAACACCTCTTTACATTAGCTAGATTTTCATCCTTTTGAGTTGTAAGAGTGACCGGGTCTGTATTAAATCCTTTATCCACAATTGAGATTTTTACATCTGAATAATTCTCTAGTTCCATAGGTTCAGTGATTGTCTCTTTATCAACCAATGATTCCTTGTTGATAAGTTGCTCTAACTTGTCGTGTAGCATCTTGTTATCACACTTTATCTTCTTAATATGTGTGAGTAAACTTTGATTATGAACCTTTATGCGTAAGTTTTCTTCCTTATCTGATTTGTTGACTTTGTTCTTGTCTCCCTTCTTAGATTTTTCCTCTTTCAACATTCTGATTTCTTCCAATAATCTTTGATTAAGGTTATTTAAATACGAGGTTTCTTCATTTTTTTCCGATAATTTCTTTCTGAGGTCCTGGTTTTCTTATTCCAATTTTTTAACACGTTGTTTTCTATCCTTTGACTTCTTGAACTGATTAAGTAGCTTTTCACTGTTTTCTTTTAAATGAGATTTTTTTCATTTTTATCTTTGATAACTTTGTCAAATTCGTTTTGCATCCTTGATATTGACTTTTGATTTTCTTTAAGGATCATCTTCGAGATATCTTTAAAGTCTTTTGATGATGGTATTATCGATTTTGACCTCATTGTAATGTCATGGAATGTCATCATTTTCTTTTTATAGGAAAAAGTCAAAAATATTTTCCCTGTGTTTAAAATGAAGGTACCTAGTTTTCCAAACCAGAGTAGCCCAAGAATTATGTCAAACTCTTTTTTATACACAGTTGTCACTTTGAATTGGGATATATCTTCATAATCATCAATTGTCATTAGCAAGTCCTTAATTTCATATTGTTTTTTGCGAAAAATATCTTCATTTTCAATTATATTTGGCTCTCGAATTAATAATTGATTTGTCAAATCGATATTAATGTAATTTTCATTATGGTCCACACTAATAACGACATTAATTTATTTTCCTTGAATACTCCCCTTTAGTGTAAATAATACGCAACATGGAATATCAACACCTTTATCGGAGAATCTTCCTTCATTTTCGAATTGACCTTTTTTCTTTTTTTTCGCTCGTCTCTTATAACTCTTAAATTTTTGTAAAATATGTATATGCATATTTACTTTCTTTTTTTTAATTTATGCACATATATATATATATATATATATATATATATATATAGTCCCCGAGGTGTAGGACAATCGATGTCGAAGTGTGTTGTTAAGCACTATGTGATGTTAAAGGCACCGGTTTGAAACCTACTGGGGCAAAAAATCCAGCCATGTTAAGGGTTGGTGTGGCTCAAGCCGGGTGCGATCCCCGGGTGATTTTGACGGCTTAGATGCCCCTGAGTCGCAGTTTCTCAGCCACAGGCTAGTCCCGCAGGTCACAGACAAACTAGCAAACAAATATATATATATATATATATATATATATATATATATATATATATATATATATATATTAGAAAATATCCCTTTTACTTCTAAGTCTCCACCAATTAACTTTAACCTTGCAATAAGCTTTACGCCTTAATAATTCAATGATCTAATAGTCACGTTTCAAGAGTTAATATACATTAACTTAATTGGTTAAAGGTTAACCTTCTCTTTTTCAATAGTCGTGATCGTATGGACAACACTCAATTAAACTGTATACCAATGTACGGACATACGCAACTTAACAAGATATGTACGGACGAGCTTGGACGGTGAGTTAAAGGCGTACAAATTGAAGATTTTTCCAGGTCCTATCAAGCTGCCAACTAGGTCTGTCTTTGACCTCAAGTTGGCTCTAAGTTTCAACTGTCAATGAAGGTTTTGATGATGTTTTAGGACATCCAACATTTCAGGAACTTCTTGTTGATTTGTTATAGTTACATTCACAATTTAGGTGCTCTAGCATGTAGTTTTAGTCACCAAGGGTTAGCACATGCATACCAAAATAAAATATAACGCACCTAGAGATCTTTACAACTAAAAATACAGTGGTTCTACACATACATGAAATTGAACACATGTATTTTTAGTCAACATGACCCTGGATAAACCCCCCCAGAGAAAACCAGTTTTGAACATATGTCTATATATGAGGAGAATAGATGGTGGAATACAGAAAATACAAAATATAGATGATCCTGATACAATAGCAGCTTGATCCAAGCTGAAACACAAGTCCAAAAGAAGCAAGAGCGCCCTAGGATGGTGTGCCCCCTAGAAATGCTTCCAAGACCACTGAAATGGAGCCAGATGCCAACTAGAAGCTCTGAACAGGAAACCTCTCCACAGTACTCTGATACTGAAGTGTAGCCTCCCTCTAAAACAGAGTTCACTGCAATTTGAGCTCTCTAAGTACTCCCCACTGATGATGTGCCCTCCTCCTCAAGTGCGCCCTCCTCAAAACTGGAAGCTCTCCACTAAATAAATTGGGCACTAAGCCTCCATGAGCCCTCCATGCAAGGAGGCGCCCAAGCTTTCCTCTCCCAATACATGAAACGTCATCCTCTTGCTCTATTTGAATCTCTCCAAGTGAGCAAATGAGTGAATGACCTCTCATTTGCCTCTTGCGCCCTCCTTAAGGAAGCATAAGGAAACCTAAAATTTGGGTGGATGAGATCATCTCATCTCATCCCTAATCAATGGTTAAGATCATCTCATCTAAATCTCAACTCAAAACCCAATTTGACTTAAGTTTCCATAGTTTCAGTTTATGTCTATTAATTCACCCACAAAGTGAATTAATTGTCAAATTAGGCTTAAATGACCAAATTTCACTTTTCACTTAAATCTCCTAAGTCAAAGCGAAATTAGACATAAAGTACATGGTACAAGGTACAAAGTACTTCCCTCATGTTTTTAGAAGCTCACAAACACAAGGGGGCCACTTTCCAAGGTACCCAAATCTCAACACTCCCTCTTACCGAAGAAAGTGCCCGTCACCACAAATATCATCCCTGTAGTGGACATGGTTGCCTCCTGGCATATACTCGGTGAGTATGGATCTACCCTGATCAATGAAAGTAGTCTGACACAGATCTGCTCAATCTATGTGATCTATAGATGGAAGTGACTCTCCACCTATCCAAGATCACCTAGATCTTGGCATCACACCAAAGATCTCCACCTTGCTCTCCCACCAAGGATTTCTACCTCCTGGCATCTCGCCAATGGTCACTACTCTTGGCATCTCACCAAGAGTCACTCTCTTGGAATCTCACCAAGAGTCTCCCCCTCTTGGTATCTCACCAAGAGTACCAAGATATCGACATCTCACCAAGATCCTCAACTTGGCCTCTCGCCAAGTAGCTTCCACCTAAAGTGGATCCAAAAATTGATTTGCCCGTCTTTGTAGCCAAGTGAGGCTCAAGCCTCCGTGGTGCCCTATCGCTCCTCCTCATCAATCTCTGATGCTCTGAAGTTGTAGCACCAACTCTTTGTCTGCTCGACAACTCTATACCGAAGCTATCCTGGGTGCACTAGTCACCCCCTCTGAAGATGGTGTACTCGAAACCAGAGTCTGAGCTCCCTCTGAATCACTACTATGAGTCAGTCGGTCCTCCTCAACTCTGTCTCCCCATCTAATGTTGGATGGTGTAATTGCAGACAGAGTAGTCGTGAATGCACACTCTCTCGCAAACTGCTCATCGAACTTAAGCTCCTATGTTGTCGTTGCTGAAACATCATGTTGCTTCTTTTTCTTGGGACATTGTCCTGCATAGTGAGTCAAATCCCTACAAGCAAAGCATCTCATTGAGCTCATATCTCTCTTCATCCCACTACTGCTCTCTCCTCCCTGTGGTGGGGCCCCAAACTTGGGACCTTGTCGACCTCCCCAGCCAGTCTTCTTCTTGCCCTTTGTCCAAAGAGCAAGGTCCTCATCACTCTGCACTGTCTGTTGTTGATGTTGTCCAGAAGCCTCTGCCACAAGTCTAGTCTCCTCCTGAACGAAGTCATCCCACATCCTCTCCCATGTGGGCATGACCTCCCTGGCAACAATGCCACGAACAAATGGACCCCATGGTTTGGTAAAGCTATTTAAAGTTGTCCTCACCACAGAATTGGGTTCCACCACCTCTCCGACGGCTCCAAGCTCGTCTCTTATCTGGGTGTAATGACCAAGGAAGGAAGTAACTGACTCATCCTCGAGCATGTGAATGCCCCTCAGTCGATCATGAAGAACCATCTTCTGGTTCTCATTAGAGCTCTGATAAATCCTACATAGAGATGCCCACATCTCATATGCATAAGCTTTCCCGGTCAAGTGGGGAATGATGTGATCCCTCACTGAATCACATATGGTCCTATTTGTCTTGTTGTTCCTCTTCCCGAACTCTACCAACAAGACGAGGGCAGTAGCAGGAACAGGCGCCTCAACTATATCCCATAGTTCGAGGTCCTCCAAGATAAAGATGGTCCTCGCCTTCCAAGGCGACCAGTTGTTAGCCACAGCTAGTCTATCCTTTGCACGCATCTAAGATGTTGACATGACTGCCAAACTGCACTCCAACTGATGCTCCAACTGCAAAGGAACGTTGTCTCATCCCGTCAACACAAGCGTGAAAGGAGGCAAGTGAACTCTGACCTCACTTCTAGCAATATAGGTGTGAAAAAAGGTCGTGTAATACAACCTCACTCCTATCCACGCAGGTGTGAAAAGAGGTTGTCCAAACTATGCACAAACTGCTCTACAATCCTCTACAAAATTCTGCCAACAAGCAGCCACTAAACATTGTCAATGGTTGTCCACAAAATCTTCCAAGAAGATGTCTATAACAGCCCACTCATATGATGTCCAAACTACTCAAAAATCATCCACCTCAGCTCTGATATGAAGATTTTTCAGGTCCTATCAAGCTGCCAACTAGGTATGTCTTTGACCTCAAGTTGGCTCTAAGTTTCAACTGTCAATGAAGGTTTTGTTGTTGTTTTAGGACATCCAACAATTCAAGAACTTCTTGCTGATTTGTTATGGTTACATTCACAATTTAGGTGTTCTAGCATGTAGTTTTAGTCACCAAGGGTTAGCACATGCATACCAAAATAAAATGTAACACACCTAGAGATCTTTATAGCTGAAAATACAGTAGTTCTACACTCTAACATACATGAAATTTAACACAGGTATTTTTGGTCAACATGACCCTGGATAAACACCCTCCCCCCCCCCCCGTGGAAAACCAGTTTGGAATATATGTCTATATATGAAAAGAATAGATGGTGGAATACAACAAGTACAAAATATAGATAAACCTGATACAATAGCAGTTTGATCCAAGCTAAAACACAAGTCCAAAAGAAGCAAGAGTGCCCTAGGATGGTGCGCCCCCTAAAAATGTTGCCAAGACCACTGAAATGGAGCCAGATGCTAACTGGAAGCTTTGAACGGGAAACCCCTCCACAGTACTCTGATACTGAAGTGTAGCCTCCCTCTGAAACAGACCTCACTGTAATTTGATCTCTCTAGGAACTCCCCACTGATGATGCGCCCTCCTCAAAACTGGAAGCTCCCCACTAAATAAATTGGGCACTAAGCCTTCATGAGCCCTCCATGCAAGGAGGCGCCCAAGCTTTCTTCTCCCAATGCATGAAACCTCATCCTCTTGTTCTCTCTGAATCTCTCCAAGTGAACAAATGAGTGAATGACCTCTCATTTGCCTCTTGCGCCCTCCTTAAGGAAGTATAAGGAAACCTAAAAGTTGAGTGGATGAGATCATCTCATCTCATCCCTAATCAATGGTTGAGATCATTTCATTTAAATCTCAACTCAAACCCACTTTTACTTAAGTTTCCATAGTTTCAGTTTATGTCTATTAATTCACTCACAAAGTGAATTAATTGTCAAATTAGGATTAAATGACCAAATTTCACTTTTGACTTAAATCTCCTAAGTCAAAAGTACATGGTACAAGGTACAAAGTACTTCCCTCATGTTTTTAGAAGCTCACAAACACAAGGGGGGCATTTTCCAAGGTACCCAAATCTCAACACTCCCTCTTACCGAGGAAAGTGCCTGTCACCACCAATATCATCCCTATAGTGGACATAGTTGCTTCCTGGCATATACTCGGTGAGTATGGCTATACCCTGATCAATGAAAGTAGTATGACACAGATCTGCTCAATCTACGTGATCTATAGATGGAAGTGTCTCTCCACCTATCCAAGATCACCTAGATCTTGGCATCACACCAAAGATCTCCACCTTGCTCTCCCACCAAGGATTTCTACCTCCTAGCATCTCGCCAACGATCACTACTCTTGGCATCTCACCAAAAGTCACTCTCTTGGAATCTCACCAAGAGTCTCCCCCTCTTGGTATCTCACCAAGAGTACCAGGATCTCGGCATCTCACCAAGATCATCAACTTGGCCTCTCGCCAAGTAGCTTCCACCTGAAGTGGATCCAGAACATGATCTTCCCGTCTATGTAGCCAAGTGAGGCTCAAGCCTCCGGGATGCCCTGTCGCTCCTCATCAATCTATGATGCTCTGAAGTTGTAGCACCAACTCTCTGTCTGCTCGGCAACTCTGAAACTGAAGTTATCCCGAGTGGACCAGTCACCCCCTTTGAAGATGGTGTACTCGAAACATGAGTCTGAGCTCCCTCTAAATCACTACTATGAGTCAATTGATCCTCCTCAACTCTGTCTCCCCATCTAATGTTGGATGGTGTAACAACAAACAAAGTAGCCGTGAATGCACACTCTCTCGCAAACTGTTCATCGAACTCAAGCTCCTCTGTTGGCGTTGTTGAAACATCAAGCTCCTTCTTCTTCTTCTTGGGACATTGGCATGCATAGTGACCCAAATCCCTACAAGAAAAGCATCTCACCGAGCTCATATCTCTCTTCATCCCACTACTGCTCTCTCCTCCCTGTGGTGGGTCCCCAAACTTGGGACCCTACCGACCTCCTCGGTCGGTCCTCTTCATTCCCTTTGTCCAAAGAGCAAGGTCCTCATCACTCTGCATTGTATGTTGTTGATGTTGTCCAGAAGCCTCTGCCACAAGTCTAGTCTCCTCCTGAACGAAGTCATCCCACATCCTCTCCCATGTGGGCATGACCTCCCTGACAACAATGCCATGAACAAATGGACCCCATGGTTTGGTAAAGTTGTTTAAGGTTGTCCTCACCATAGAATTGGGTTCCACCACCTCTCCGTCGGCTACAAGCTCGTCTCTGATCTGGGTGTAACGACCAAGGAAGGAAGTAACCGACTCATCCTCGAGCATGTGAATACCCCTCAATCGATCATGAAGAACTATCTTATGATTCTCATTAGAGCTCTGATAAAGCTTACATGGAGATGCCCACATCTCATATGCATAAGCTTTCTCAGTCAAGTGGGGAATGATGTGATCCCTCACTGAATCACATATGGTCCTCGTTGCCTTGTTGTTCCTCTTCCTAAACTCTGCCAACAAGACGAGGGTAGTAGCAAGAATAGCAAGAACAGAGGCCTCAACTATATCCCATAGTTCGAGGTCCTCCAAGATAAAGAGGATCCTCGCCTTCCAAGGCGAGCAGTTGCTAGCCCCAACTAGCCTATCCTCCGCATGCATCTGAGATGCTGACATGACTGCCAAACTACACTCCAACTGATGCTCCAACTGCAAAGGAACGTTGCTTCACTCCTGTCAACACAGGTGTGAAAAGAGGCAAGCGAACTCCAACCTCACTCCTAGCAATATAGGTGTGAAAAGAGGTCGTGTAATACAGCCTCACTCATGTCCACGCAGGTGTGAAAAGAGGTTGTCCAAACTATGAACAAACT
>ML808832.1:36112-47587 GCA_009831015.1 Picea engelmannii
GATGCCAACTGGAAGCTCTGAACAGGAAACCCCTCCACAGTACTTTGATACTGAAGTGCAACCTCCCTCTGAAACAGACCTCACTGCAATCTGAGCTCTCTAAGTACTCCCCACTGATGATGCGCCCTCCTCCTCAATTGCACCCTCCTCAGAACTGGAAGCTCCCCACTAAATAAATTGGGTATTAAGCCTCCATGAGCCCTCCATGCAAGGAGGCGCCCAAGCTTTCCTCTCTCAATGCATGAAACCTCATCCTCTTGCTCTCTCTTAATCTCTCCAAGTGAACAAATGAGTGAATGATCTCTCATTTGCCTCTTGCACCCTCCTTAAGGAAGCATAAGGAAACCTAAAAGTTGGGTGGATGAGATCATCTCATCTCATCTCATCCCTAATCAATAGTTGAGATCATCTCATCTAAATCTCAACTCAAAAACCACTTTTACTTAAGTTTCCATAGTTTCACTTTATGTCTATTAATTCACCCACAAAGTGAATTAATTGTCAGATTAGGCTTAAATGACCAAATTTCACTTTTGACTTAAATCTCCAAAGTCAGCGAAATTAGACATAAAGTACATGGTACAAGGTACAAAGTACTTCCCTCATGTTTTTAGAAGCTCACAAACACAAGGGGACCACTTTCCAAGGTACCCAAATCTCAACACGGATCACTAACCGGCAAAAAATACAGACGAAAATCTACGACAGTCACAACAACAATTGTAGGTTGTACGAAAGAGGCCATACGAACGGTACAGTGGTTGGAGGACTGCATATTATTGGCACCTGGTACAGATTTTTTTTAATTCTGCAACTGTAATCTATTCGAATGATCGATATTATTTCAATTGGTGGGCGTTGGCTAAACATTCTACCTTTTGGGCTTTTTGGCTGGTATCCGACGATGTAAATCTGGACAAAATCACTATTTTTTGTTGTTTAAAATTTAAATTGCATTTATGAATGCATACATGGATTCAGCGTGTTGGAAAACCCCTGAAGCACTTAGATTATACAAACTTAGTCACTCAAATCTGCACATCCAACCATTCCTCACTGGATTTCAGGCAAAATCAAACGAAAAAAATCGCCGAAAAAAACCTAGAAGGTAAAACGTTTAGACTACACGCAATTGGTGCAGCTATTGGCAACGTACACGAATCAAATTAATTTGGTACAGATTCTCTTTGAATTTTTCGTATGGAAGTGATTTGTGTTACAATTATGTCATCACTGTATTTTTAACGGTGAGATGTCCTTACAACTTCCTCTTTCTTTTTCGTCTGCAGCAAAATTTATTTATTTGTGACTGGTATATAGCAGCGGAATTTTTTTCTCTTCAGTAGAAAATTGAAATTACGAGTGGCCAAAAGCTGATTGTGGTCAAAGACTAAAATCGTAGAAACTCTAAAAAAAAGTGTATGTGGCTACAAGCATGTATGGCCAATGGCCCAGATCAGCAACCCAGCTCTGATACCACTGTGGTGAACCAACCCAGTTCACTATGTAAATATCCAAAATACTTGGAATATAAAAATACCCATAAGGACAATAAATGATATATTGATTAATAAATATATAAGAATGAATTAGATAAATGCATTTATATACCCTCACAAGGAGGTGCCCTTTCATGAAGAGACATGACCTTTCATGTGTCTCTTCATAACATATTTAGTTATTGAGTATGAGTTGTTATTATTAATCATTATTTATTTATATCTATTTTATATATATTTGTGTTCACAACACCCTCCAATAGCGAGTACCAACACCTCAATCAGTGGTTTTCTGCATATTTATATATTGGGTTCTCAACACACCCAAGAGCAGGTTATTGTAAATTCTCACAAGAAATTGTGAACATCCCGACATAATGTATGTATATCTCATAAAAAAAGACTTGTTTATGTTTGACATTATCTGTTGCACCATCCACGCCAATCACATTCTTTTGTTTTTCATTGTTGTCCTACAGCACTCCACACACAACCCTTTGTGGACAAAGTAGTATCACATTCACAGAACTGCAGTTCAATAAGCCTTACATAGCGATTTGTGGAAAATACAACTTCACATACTTGCACACAATTCTATGTGGTTAAAGACACTTCATTTCAGCATATTCCTTTTTGTTTTTGTTGTTTCTTAATATGCAACAATGCTAAATCTCTTATACCATATCTGCTCTATTTTACTTCAACACTTTATTTAAAACTCAGAAATTATTTTCCTCAATGATTCTGAAAAACTGCTAATAAATTTATTTTCCTCAACAATTCTGAAAAACTGCTAATATTAACTCAGAAATTAATTGCAGCGGAAATAACCAGAGAAATCAGACACATAATAACAGAGAAATTTCACCCAAAAGCAATTTCCTTCACTTTATTATATCTGAAAAATCTGGGTTAGACCCACAGAGAAATATGCAGCTGTGTGAGAACCTGTAACTCAGCTCCCACTGAAAATCAGTGTCAGGAAATTGGCCCCTGTTGGAAATCGGCCCCTAGGAAACTCGGCCTCTCTGCTGGAATCGGCCCTTAGGAAACTTGGCCTCTCCTCTTCCAACTCGGCTGTCCTGAAAATCTCGCTGAGATCCTTCTCTGCAAACCCTCACAATTCTCCTCAGTCACTCAAGTCTCTGACTCCTTGAGAAAATCGCTTCCTCAATATGTCGTCATCCTCTCCCTTAGGTTTACTTTATACTTTTTCCATAGGCCAAATCCCTAATCTCCAAAGTGATAGAAGGCTAGGATTAAATCCTAACCTTCTTAGATCAACAGTGGAGATTAGATCTAATTCACTTAAATAATTAATTATTTATCCTTAGAAAACTTTAGCCCAAAGTCTAAATTAATTAAATAATTTAATTAATGTATTTTTCCTAAATTAAACTTAGGAAGGAGCTCATATTAGTTGCTCCTCTCAAACAACCAACTAAAGAGGACTTCTCTTCCACATGCTAAGACACCAAACCAATGTAGACGACCTTCCAAAGCTATAGAAATCAACAAACAACTCTTTATTCTTCAACACGATGCTTCTCACAATCCTAAACAGCTCACAACCTTTTACAGACCTCTTTTCCAAAAATAAAAAGGAACCACCACCACTCCCAATGGTCCAACAGATCTACATAATCTCCCAAAACAAGGGCATTGATCTAAAATAGAAAACAGAGTTTGGCACTGGAATTATCTCAATGAGACAAAACTCAACAAAAATTGACCTCAACTATAACTCAGATTATTATTTGAATCAATATCTACATATGAACAACACTTATCTCACAAAACATAACTGCATATAAAACTTACATTAATGTGTGCAACAACAGTGGCTTGGCCTTTATGTTAGTGGACTTATGTAAATGATATAGTCTTCCAGTGAGAACATCAACACTATCCCAAAAGTCTGAGCCATAGACCATACCTGGAAATTTATATCAGAAATCCTTCTTCTTTTACTGGCAATCCAGGTATTTTTCCTATGTTGCACATGTTTCCAGAACATGGGTATGAGTGTCCAGTATGGCTAGAAGCTTTGCCTGAATTGGCAAGAAATGGTAGGTTGGGAACGACTATTATATATTAAAAGAATTTAAAAGAATATGTTGCAGTTGCCAAATGGTCAAAATGTTAATGATTATACTGCAACATAAAAGTAAATTGAATGGCATGCTGAATATGAATAGAACGAATAAGGAACAACCAAAGTTTACAAACAGAATACAGTGCACGCTTTCATATGAAAACAGGGAAATCAATGATAGTCTACCTTAGAACAAGCAAAGTTTACAAAAAGTCCATGTTTCTGCAGATTGCTTGAAGATATGAGGCTTGGCAACTGGACCTTTAAAACAAGAAAAGCTGATGTAATAAATTGTGAATATTTGTATCATGCCTGGGAAAAAGAAACATTCAATGTTAGGGTGGAAAATGTTACTTTTACAGAGAATTTCAAGGGAAAAAACAATTAAATCAGGTTTTGTATAGTTTGGAAGAAATTTGAAATTCATTCTGACAGTTTGCTTACATGGATTGGAGTGTCCAAAATCCAGATGTAAACAAGATCAGTGCAACTGCAACTTCACACACATCTCCAAGTTTAACTCCAGCCAACAGCGCCAAATTTGACTCCAATGCATAGCTCCTAACACACAAACAGCTCCACACATATAGGCAACACAAGACAGGCTGCTCAATCAAGACTCATAAGGAAGAGAAGAGAATCGATGCATTTTTCAGAGTCATTTGTTTTTCTAATATTAAACTGAGCTAGGGTTTTTTCTTGTTTTTGGTGCTAATTCTGGGCAGTTTTTTAGGGTTTTGGGCCTGTGACCGGGAGCATACAGAAGCTGCCTGCTTGTCGAGAAGCATCTGGGGACTCCATGACAAGCAGGCAACTCCACAATTAGTTGATTGATGGACTCAGGAACACAGGATATCAAGTTTAAGACAATAAATATCTATTCTAAAACATCTAGTGCGATATTAAGTTTTCCCTGAATACCATGTACCATGATGCCAGGGAACAAGTACAGTTGATAAATGACATTGAATGGTTGATAAGATAAGATAATTTATGACATGTCACTGTTCTTTATGAAGTGCCGAAATCTGGACCTTGTCCTTCTCTGCAAGATAGCTAGGATCAAATGTGTTGTACAACATATCCTAGTATCCATGTGAAGGCCACTTCTCTTTCACAACTTTTCTTTCAATAAACAGAACGAATAGAACACCAGGGAACATTTAACTCCTCTACAAATTGCATAAATCTATCGTACCCGCAGCTATATAACACTATCTCTCAGCTCAAGGGCTTATGCTTTGCTACTCAGCCAGGAGCCCATAATCTACAAAAACGTTTTCGTCAGTCTACAGAAAAGTTTCAGTCAAAGTGATGAATAACGTTACTGTAAGAAACAAAACAAGAAATTCTCAGTTAGTGTGTCCCGAGTAATTTATATATTTTCTTACTGACTGTAATTTTTATTCTGTCAGCACAGTCAACCATGAAAAGAACAGCAAAAAAACCACTCTATACCAATGTGAGATGATTTCACTACACTGGGTCACTAATATCAAATATGGAATTTGCTCAGCAAATGCAGGTATTATTTAGCGTTAAGAATGCTGCAGCTTGCTTGCCATGATGACATGACTCGAATATCTACGACAGTAGCAAGCATTACTTCTCTACAGTGTTTTTATAAATTTGACATATTACCTTTTATTATTATTGCCATACGCTGTACACCATCTCTCTGCTGAGGGTGGGGGGGGGCTTTAATAGAAAATAATATATTTTCTATTAAAGCTCCCCCCTCCCCCCACCCTCATATGAGGGTGGGTATATTTCTATTAAAGTCCCCCCCCCCACCCTCATATGAGGGTTGGGGGGGTGCTTTAATAGAAAATATATTATTTTCTATTAAAGCCCCCCCCCACCCCCACCCTCATATGAGGGTGGGAGGTATCATTAATATATACATTTCCAGAAACAGAATTTTGAAAGGCAGTAACATCATCTACAGCAATTTCAACAGCAGCAGAATTGGTACTTACCAGGGACCTCATCATCATCACACTCATCAAGGTCAATCATTGCCAGAAAACAAGGGAGTACCACATGCTAAACCAAATTTAGATTCTTATGGGAGAAACAGTCAGGAATAGATCTATTCCACAAAGAACAATTAAAGCAAGAACATCTACACGTTCCCCACCCTCCAACCAAACTACTGTTACCACCTGAGAAGTCTCGAAAGATTCATGATTGGAAAGGACAAAAGTTGTATCCAAACTCATGCCTAGCTTGTACTGTCAGTGGAAAAGGGTGCCTTCATATTGAGACAATTTCCTGTTTAATTTTTCTTTATAACCATGATCCGTAGAATTAAGAAATCATTTTGTTCTATCAATGAAAAAAGCATTTCATTCAATTATATGATATTTATGGTGCACGGGTTAATTGGGTGTAGCTCAAGTAGCTGAGAGGAAAAGTTGTTTCCTCCCCCGCCCAGGTTTAAATCCCAGTCTGTGACATGTTTTCTCTTCGTGATCCAATTGTTGTTGAGATGTTGACCTGGCCTTGAGCCCTGAAGAATCCAGTTTACCTTGGGTACCATCCTCGGAACGAGGGGAAGTGCCTAGTGGGTTTCCTAGGTAAAAGCATTATGCAGAAAAATTTCAAAAAAAATTGATATTTATCGTGCATGTAGAAATTGTAGGATGTCATGCTTCTTCTCTTTAACAAAAAAAAGAAAAGGAAATATCAAGACTATAAAATGTGTATTCCTGAATATTTTGAAAAGAAATGTAGATTTTTCCTGAGTTTGTGAAAATCTAAGCTCCTACTTATAGCACATCTGCACATGAACAACACATTGACTAAACAATTGGATTAACAAATATGCAAAGAGAATAGATGCATTTGCATAACAAGGCAATAGAAGAAGTATTATAACAAGGACATCAAAGAATCACTAAGTACTCGTTTATGTGTACAATAAGCATTATTAGCCCGAGATAGAGAAGAATTTCTTTCAAACACTCAATATTCCGTTTTACATATTTAAACCAGAAAATTATATTCTGAACATATCAATGCATCATGTTACTATGTTGTATATGTCCAACCTTAGGAATAAAGGATAACAATTTCACCTGCGATAATATTTTGCTTCACGCCTGTCATTATCTTTTTCATTTCTATCATAATCTCTTTTATTGTAATCCCTTGATCTCTTATCTCCAATTCTCTCATCAGAGTCCCTTGACCCTGAGCCAAAGTATTTTGCTTCTTTCCTATCATTGTCTTTTTCATTTCTATCATAGTCTGTTTTAGTGTGATCCCTTGACCTCTTATCTTCATTTCTCTCATCGGCGTCCCTTGACACTGAGCCAAAGTTGTTTGATTCTCTCCTGCCATTATCCTTTTCATTCCTATCATAATCTCTTTTACTGTGATACCTTGACCTCTTATCTTCATTTTTCTCATCGGCATCTCTTGACCCCAAGCCAACGTATTTTGCTTCTTTCCTGTCATTATCATTTTTATTTCTATCATATTCTTTTCTACTGTGATCCCTTGATCTCTTTTCTTCATCTTTCTCAACAACATCAGTTGATCCTGAGCCAAATCCTCTCCTGTTATGGTCATTCTTCCTACTAGGTACTTCATCCATGTAGCGACTTTCATCATGCCAGGAGATACCACCCTCCTCTTCTGTTAATCTATTATGGCTTCCTCTTTTCTCATCATACCTTGACAATCTAACATCCTCTTTTGATGTTACAGCCTCTTTATGTCTTGCAGTGTGCCTGTCTTGACTGCCATCATCTTTTGACCTTTGGCCAGGTTTTCCTGAAGGTATTGACCTGCTATCCCCATCTTGAGTGCCATGTCTTGACCTAACATCACCGCCTGTGCTATCATCTTTAGGTTTTAACTGCTGCCTTCCTTGGGAAGAATCCTCATATTGATCATGCCGCCATCTTGGACCACTGTCTTTGCCACCCCAACCAGTATTTGCATTTCTCTGTCAATAACATGTCAAACAGCAGATAAATAAGCATAAAAATGATTGACAGTTTCAATCATCAAAGATTGAAGAAAACTGGAAGGTAAAACCAAGAACAAGACAACCTAAATGCTGTTGCTAAGCCCTTTACCGCTTAGGATGATCACCTAAACTCTGAATATTTCAACCCAAGATTTATGGAGAGAAAAATGTTTTAAATGTTAGGTTTAGATGTATAAAGCAAATTGTAAGACTGCCTGGCTCCTACATGGGGAGACAGAACAATTCCTAAGAGACTGTTGTAAGAGATTCAAGAAATAATTTTCACAATCAATCTTCTCTGTGTCATCCTCTCATATTCCTGTCAACAAATGAACTGACAAAATGTACTCAACACATAGCTGAAATGCATTATTAACGTGTTAGTACAGGATAAAACTATGATATCCAACAATCAGTAAAAAGAAAAGATAGAAGGAAGCAACAACAAGGTGATGAATTATGGACACAAGAAAGTTATTACATATAACCCATGCTCTTCTATGGTTGATTAAGACAGTCTGCAAGATTGATAGGAACAATTACACACAGAAATTCAGTTCAATGTTTCCGAGCACTTGTAAGGTGGTTCTAGAAACATTATAATAGTTCAAGACTAAACATCTATAAAATGGTGGCTACTGTTAGTTATTAATATGGCCTCTGTTAACCCCCAGATTTGTCTGTGCAGCTGGAGGGTTAAGATCCAGCTAGCTTTCATCAGGCTAGTATTTAGTGACAGGTACATCAGGTTTCACAGAGATCAGGGGCATGTTCATCAGTTTTGGATAAAGTTGCTATTTTTAGCAATTTCCTATTTTCTAGTAGCCTGAGTTCAGAGGTCCTTATGTCAGAGTTGATCACATATTTTTTATCCATGTGAGCTCATTGCCAATGATCTTTTTCCAAGTGACATGCGAGACAATGCGATTTTTAGCAATTAGAGTTTTAGGGCTTGTATGACAATTCTGAGCATATATTTGGACTCGTTGCAGAAAATTGAGTCCAATGAGACTGATTTCAGAGATGAGAGATGTTGTTATTTTTACTATTTAGCAGTTGCCTATTTTTAAACGTGCTATATTTCGCAGTGATCTCATAGCAATTCCCTTGATTTTTCGTCTTTCCTATTTTTTGGGAGTCAGACTGCTATTTTTGGCATGTCTATATTTAGCAGTGCTATTTTTTGCAGGTTGGAGCGCCATACTCTTGGTTCCAATGAGCAGTGGGGAAGTGTGGATTGAGCAGGTGGAAGCTTTTCAGTGTGACACATGGCAATCATTCCAACCTCATCTCATCAGGAAAACCCTAGGTACCTTCCTTGAGTATATTTGGCAATTTACTAAAATTGAGTTTTCATGACTCCAGTTCTATTTTCAGTGGATGACTCAGTCATTATTTTTGGAAAAGGAGGGCACCTAGGTTAATTGATTCCTCGTTGCTAACTTTAGAAAAGTGGGATATTGGGAGATGAGTATTTTTGGCCAAGGCAACCTCATGGATTAGTTTGCATGGGAGATTAAAATTTATTATAGGAGATAGCTGATTTTAGAATTTTTATTCTGTGCAGGTGGCTTAGTTGACTTGAGTTAAGTCAACCTCTCACAAGTATTAATGGAATTCAATGGGATTGTTTGAGCTTAGTTTATTTATAGAGAGGTCAATCCCTTTCTTAGTAGGAATTGGCGCCATATTTTATGGCTGTTATCTAGCATTTGCAGCAGTTTTCCACATTTACAACAGCCACTTAACAGCAGTCACATTTTGCATGAGCAGGCCGCCCATTTTTGGGAATTTGGAGAATTATAAAAGCAAGGTAAATGGCATTATTTGGGCTAGAATTTTTCAGTGAGCAGCAAGCATCTTTCTCCTCCATCTTCTCTTTCTCTCGTTGCTGCCTTCACTCCGTGCAGTGCATACTATTAGGGTTATGGGCTTGTATGATGATTCTGAGCACATATTTTGATTCCTTGCAGAAAATCGAGTCCAATGAGACTGATTTCAGAGATGAGAGAAGTTGCTATTTTTAGCAGTGCCTATTTTTAAGCTTGCTATATTTCGCAGTGATCGCATAGAAATTCCCTTCATTTTTCGTCTTTCCTATTTTTTAGTAGTCAGACTGCTATTTTTGGCATGTCTATATTTAGCAATGCTATTTTTTGCAGGTGGGGACACCATACTCTTAGTTCCAATTGTTAAAATATGGTAGCTCGGACAGGTGCTTTTGCATTGGCTCAGAATCGAAGCATGCAGAAGTCATCCGACAACTTTCTCAGGCTTACTTGATTTTTATAAAGTGACTTTTACAAAAAGCACATTAATTAATTATTAATTAATGTTGGATTGGCTAAAGTTCATAAAGTTAATTAAAGTGAACTTTAGATTATATCGTGACCATTGATCTAAGTCGATCTTGTCCATAGATCGAGGTGAAGATTACGAGGTTGAAGATATAAGGGTAAAGGTGAAGTTTGAGAGGGTAATTTGACTTGGTTGAGGAAGAGATTGAGATCGCTGAAGAGGAGAGGAAGAGAGAGAACAGCTGGGAGAAAATCGAGTGGCAGCTAGAGTGCATTTCCCAAGGCAGCCAGCAGCATGCAAATCAAGGCAGGCTGGATGCTATTCCAAGCCTGATCTGCATGCAAATCGAAGCAGGGTGCATTGTTGTTTGTGCACAAATTCCAAGGCAAATTTATGTGGCACAATTTTCTAAATTTCTAAGCTAAGTACAGGTTCATTAATTGCTGTAATAATTTTCCAAATTCCTTCTCTGTGGGCCGAATCAATAAAATCTCTCATTTTGTTGGTTTTCCCTTCGGGGTTTTTCCAGGGGTGTTTACCCAAAATTCAGTTTGTCAAATTGTGTGATTGGTTTTCATTTTCTGCTGTGCATGTGCTGCTAATAAACTCAATGTATTTCTGTTCATAAAAATCAGATCTGGAATTTATCGTTTTCTGTGCATGCATTTGGGTATAAATTATTTTTATTGGAATTAGAGATCAGATCTGAGCTTAAGAAAACTAACATGGTATCAGAGTTTCATCTCTGAAAGGAAACCAAAGACTTTGGCACAGGGATCTGCAGCGATTTGCAGGTCTATTTTCATCAGGAGGTTGTGGGCTCAGTGTATCAGTCGGGCAGGGAAGATGGCTACTGGTTTGAGATTCGAGGACCGGTTGGAGGGGGCATCAAACTTCAGCCCCTGGAAAGAAAGGATTGCATTGCTGCTAGAGGAAAATGAGCTCTAGGATATTGTTGAGAAAACACAAACTATTCCTACCGATGCAGTGTTTGTGGCTGCTTTCAACAAGAAGAATGTGAAAGCCAAAAGAATCATCTTAGTGTTGTGAAGGATCATATCATACCTCATGTGACCGGGAAGAAGAATGCCTACGAGATGTGGGAATCCTTGACGAAGCTTTATCAAAGTGGCAACCAAAACAGGAAAATGGTGTTACGAGAGAACATGAAGATGTTCAAATCTAATACAGTTGCATCCTATCTCACCAAAATCACATAGATCCATGATGAGTTGGTTGTTGTTGGGAAAAGGATTGAGGATCAAGAGTTGGTTAGAATAGGCTTCAAAGGCTTTTCTAAACCATGGGATGCCTTTGTTTGTGGAAATGTTGCTAGAGAGAATCTTTCCAACTGGGAAAGCTTATGGGATGATTTCATGCAGGAGGAGATGAGATTGGGATCTAACCATGCAAGACAACAACAAGGTGATGATGAGGAAAATGTTGCTCTTACAGGAAAGAGCAAAGGCAAAGCCAAGAAAAGCTCCAATGGTGGGGCTACCTCAAAGGGTGAGGAAAAGAGAGACATGAGCAAAGTCAAGTGCTTTGCATGTCACAAGCTAGGGCACTATGCAAGCCAGTGTCCAAATAAGAAGAAGAAGTCA
>ML808833.1:0-26879 GCA_009831015.1 Picea engelmannii
TTTTATTTCTTTTCCTTAATTTCTGTCACAGTTCATTGAATGCATTCTACAGTTTGATTACCACACAATTAATCATGCTTAATTTCTTTAACTGATTTTTCTTTATAATCTTTAATCATTTATTCAATTAGGGTCGTTACATGTTTGATTCTAGTAGTACCATAACTTCACTAATTGCAAATTAGCCAAAATTCTTCATTAATTTATATATTCAGCACTAGAGTTTCAGGTAATGATTGTATATCGAGGTATCATAAATTATTAAATGAATTAATATAGTATTAATGTCATTATGGGGGAATATTTATTGGATATTCCAATGATTGCAATCCAAATTGGTGGTGTTTGTGTTGTATTACTATTTGAGTGGTTACAATCATTGATAACATTGGCTCTTAATTTTCAATAACATGTCATGAGATTTTCCTTGGAAGGAAAGGAAATTGAGGTATCCAAGAGAAACCCTCTAAATTTATTATCTCTAAAATCATGACAAAATTGTTAAGAAAGGGACAAAATGGTGTAATTTCACAGTTGTTCTCACTAGATGTTCAAAGATATAGACCTCATGTTCCCTTGGATTTACAAGAAGTTATCATCAACAATTCCAATGTACTTGGAAAGATGCCTAAATTTCTTCTACCTACTCAATATTATAACCATTCTATTCATTTTCAATAGGGAAGTGTACCACCTAAAATGAAACCTTTAAGGTATCGATATGCACAAAAACGAGATTGAGTATATGTTTCAAGAAATGATAGAGGATGAAATTATTTAACCCAGCCAAACAACTTTCTCTTCACCAATGGTGATGGTTTACAAAATGAAAGTCTCATGGCATATGTGTCCAAACTATATTGAGCTCAATAAGATAACCATTAAAGATAATTTTCCTATTCATTCATTAATAAATTATTATATGAATTGCATGGATCAATTTTATCTACCAAGTTGGATCTCCATTCTTGATATTATCAAGGAATAATGAGGCAAGAAGACATCCCCGAAACTATACGTGTCCAAATTATAGAGAGCTCAACAAGATGACCATTAAAGATAAGTTTATTATTCATTTCATTAATGAATTATTAGATGAATTGGGTAGAACAATTTTATTTACGAAGTTGAATCCTTGTTCTTGATATAATGAAGGCATAATGAGGCAAGAAGACATCCCCAAAACATGCTTTATAACACATATCATCAAATCATAATGAGGCAAGAAGACATCCCAAAAACATGATTTAGAACACACAAATATCATTATTATATTTTGGTTTTGATGTTTATATTTAATGCACCTTCCACATATCAAATCTTGTTGAATTGTATTTTCAATCCCTTCCTCTAAAATACTATGTTAGTGTTTCTTGATGATATACTAATCTACAAAAAATATGTTAGTGTTTAGTGGTATGGTGATGGAATTGATGTCAAAGAAGGCCAATATGATCAATGTTCGACATGGTATTATGGTGTTGGCATTGATGTCAAGAAGATAAATATGGTATTGTCATTAAGAAAGAATATGCCATTGAGATCTTAAATCTCAAGAGAGATAGTGTATTAGGTTGCATAGAATCAGAGTGCCCAGCGTTAATACCTTTGAAAAGGTCTAAGGAAATATCAGTAAAAGGATTTCCTTAAGGAAGTGTTATTGGGATCAAATTCTCAACAGATCAACTGTAGAAACACCTTAAGAACTATGAGGAAACTTTGTTACAATCAGGAGATATGAAAATTGTTGATCGCTAACCAAAGGAAGAGATCAATGATCGTGGTTAAATTGGAATCCAAGTGTGAACAAAAAGGAGTCTCATGGGAATCGAACCTTTGAAGGACATTGATCTCAAGTCAACAAAGCTTCGGGAGAAGGCGGATAAACAAGAGTCGTCAAATCTAGTTGAGACATTTCGGGTAAATCCAGAGCCGTCAGGCAAAACCATTAAAACCTTATCCATTTGAATGGTTTGATGAGTTATATGGTAATTCAGCATTGAACGTTTCTAGGATAAATGAGTTTGAAATGGGTGGAATAACTAAAGGCCGAAACCAAAAATTAACATAGGCCATCAATCAAAGTCTAGCGGAACTTTATAAATGTATAGGACTCTGGAACTTCACCACCTCAACAACTATTGAGGATAAGGCATAGGTATGAAGATACGAAGTGTTGAAGCCATGAATTCCGACCAACTGTTAGGATCAAGGAAACAATTTGGGTGAATTATCGACCTTATGATCGAGTATAGTGGAAGGAAATGGTAAGCCACAAATTCATGGAGTCCCAGAGTGTCGAAGCCCCAAAATCCAGCCAACCGTCAGATAAAGGAGGAACTTCTAGTGAATTCTTGACCCCGATCAAGTATAATTGAAGGATAGGGTAAGCCACAAAATCCCAAAGTCCCGAAATAACGAAATCACACAGACTTTTGATCTAAGATCCCTTTGGGACTTTTGTCAACCATTAGATTAGGAAGTGGAAGGATGACGTAAGCACTTCGACAGGTATAAATCTGAATGGGTTGAATGAATTTCTATTTGTAATATCCCAAAGTCCTGAAGTGTTGAATCCTTTAAATAAATAAAGACCATCCATATCAACAGTTGATTAAGTCATAGTCATTGGATTAAGCTAGTAGAATGATAGTGTAAGGCAGATTTTTCAATCGACATGAAGTAGTCAAAATTACTTTATGAACACTTATGTAGGTCAATATTCAGGAGAGTCAGAAGATTGTAAAGGGAGAATAGAACGCAGGTTGAAGTCTGAAGGACTTGGTTCCAGCCCCTGGTCATAGGTTATGATCACATGGGCGATGAAGAGCCAATGTGTAAAGATTTCGAGTTTAAGCACCATTTTTATCCTTTGGTCACAATGTTGGGTTACATTGATCCATGAGGATCTTGGTGGCCACCCACCTTTTCCAAATAGCTCAAAACAGTTTTTGGAAACTTACTATTTTTAGCAGTTTTTTGGTTCCTGAACTTCTAGGGCCATTTTGAGGGCCTAAACGACGTTTTTTTCGCAATTGGGCACCTCAATGACAAGCAAAGGCTTTGATTCATCCCTCTAAGTTAAGTTTCTCATCAATACCTTTCCAATGAGCTATCATCCTCCCTAAATGAAGATCATATGCAAAAGTTACAACCTTGTGAAGTCGATGTACTAACTTACCCTAGCGGGGCCCACATGAATTGTGGCACTTCATCCCCTAGGGTTAGGTTTTTGGATATCTAGGGTTTTGGAATTCATGTTTATTGTAAAAAAAGGCCTTCAGAGCCTCATTTTACTCATCTTCTTGTGAATGAGCGTAGTTGTCACATCTCTTCTCAGAGATAAGATGCCACCATTCTAGCAAGCTTCTTTTGAGTCTGCATTTTATAGTTTTCATCATATTTCTTATTTAATAGAAGCCAATTTTTACTGTATCTCTATTATTGTTCACTTTAATTCTGTGTTAGTATTATAAATATGTGGTTTCATTTCATTCCTCTCATAAATCTGGATCAGTGGTATCAAAGCAGTCTGCTCCTTGTCATTTTTTTAATGCATGTCCCCGACGTGGTCAGGGTATAGATATTTGGGTCTCAAGCTTGTTTATCTTGAGGAAAATTTCTCTCACAGGCACAAGAAACCATCCATGCCAGGAGAAATCAAATACAAAGGGACATGATATCCTTTCAAAATGTTTCTCGACGAAGCCCTTGAGCGATAGAGGAATTAGATGATGGACAAGTTTGCACAAATCCTTCGATGACTATCGACAAGAGACACATCCACCTCAAGTGGAGGTGCCACCCCCTTCAAGGTACAAATCAATTTTAATATTCCTATATTTTAAGTTCAAATAGATGCGAATGCCGTAGACAAATGGTTAAACCTTCTATAAGGGTATTTTTCTATCCACAACTTTTCCAATACGAAAGATTACATTTTCTCTCCTCAAGGTCATTTCCCATGTCAAAGATTGGTGGGATAATTTATCTAAGAAAAATAAAATAGAAGGATCCACATTATTTGCAGTTGTACCCACTTCGGGTTCCTTTAGGGATGTTATTAAGGAACAATACTACCTTGTTGGAAGTTATGAGGACTTGTATACAATATGGACCACACTACGAAAGGAAAGAGACCAAACAATGCGAGAGTTCACTAATGTCTTCCATACCTTGTGCAACAAGTTGGGTATCAAAGGTTCTGACTGACATTTGGTTCTCAAGTACCGTGGTGGTCTGCATAGATACATCCAAACATAAATGGATTTTTTGGACATCTCATCCTTGGGTGTGGCCTATCGATATGTCGTTAAAATTGAGCACAAGCTTAAACAAAAGACACAAAAGTTTGTGTCTGGTAACCCCTCACAGTAGAAGAAAGGAAATGGTAGCCCCAACCCACAAAATAGAGGATAGAGAAAATATGGGCAACCTCAAGACAACCATTCCAATATGCAAGCAAAGAAGGACAATGGGAAGGTGAAGAAAGATACTGAAAAGTGGTATGACTTCCAGAAGATCCCCTATCATAACATTATTGATTTTCACTCAAAGCAGACATTAGTGGCTAAGGTGAAAGCCTATGAATCAGATGTGGGTTCCTACTCTGAGTCAGAACCAGAAAAGGGGAGACAGAGCATTGACGCAGAACTCAGTGCCATTGTTGTTACCACCAAGATCTGGCCCGACGAACCTGATGAGCCAGAGAAAGGAGAGTGCCTCTTTCATTCACGTATGTGGATGAAAGGTGCTCCACTGCACCTCATCATTTATAGAAGTAGCCAAAATAACCTCATCTCAATAGAGGTCATCAAGCAGTTATCCTTGGCGACAATGCTACATCTGCAGTCGTACACCATCAGATGGCTTCGTCATGGAAGCAATCTTTGCTTCAGCCAATAGTGCCTCCTATCGTACAATATCAAGCCATTCAAAGATGAGGTATTGTGTGATGTTTCTCCCCTTGAAGTTTGTGATGTTATTTTGGTCCAACCTTATTTATGGAATAGCTATGTTATATATGAGTCTAGGCCTTGCATTTTTATTATTACTTTTAATAGGAGATTGTATAGGATACCCGAGATAGTCCCACCTAGTGTTATTTTCTTGATCTCTACCAAGAAATGCAGGAATGTCATTTCTCAGACTAGGAAGTTTGTCTTCTTCGTGATTCACTCTTAGAGTGAGAGAAAGGTGGCAACCACATCCATGGCCTCTACGTACGACCTCTCCATGCAACAAAATCAAGTTTATAAGGTCATGGAAGAATACAAATAGATCTTCTCATCACCTACTGGGGTACCTCTACACTTGCAGGTCAAGCATCCCATTGATCTGAACCATCGTGCACCGCTACCCAATGAGTCAGTCTATCATCACTCTCTGCTAGAAAATGAGGAGATCAAGCATCAAATCCAATAAATTCTCCACAAGGGGCACATCTGACCCAACTCATCACCTTATGGAAGCCCAATCATTTTGGTGCACAAGAAAGACTATGCCTAGAAACTCTGCATTGATTACTCTACCCTAAATAAAATCACAGTAAAGAACTAATACATGATTCCCCAAATCGATGATCTCCTTGATCAGCTCAAGGGTTCCAAATACTTTAGTAAGATTTATCTAAATTCTAGCTACCATCAGGTCCCAAAGGAACAAATGAATGTATGGAAAACTGCCTTCAAGTCAAAATAAGGTCTTTTTGAATGGTTGGTCATGCCCTTTGATTTGACAAATTCCCCAACAACTTTCATGATGATGATGGACAATATCTTGAGGCATTTTCACTAATTATTTTGTGGTGGTGTATGTAGATGAAATCCTCATATACAACAAGACTTGGTAAGAACACTTGCATCATATTCATCAAGTTTTTCACACTTTGTGGGAGCACAAGTTATATTCCAACTTGGAAAAATTATCCTTCAGCATGGACAGGGTCAAGTACCTAGGATACATTGTTGATGCGCATGGTGTGCATGTTGGTCCATCCAAGATCCAAGTCATGTGTGACTGGTCAGCCCCAACAATGTTCACTGAGCTTTTGATCTTCTTAGGCCTTGCCAATTTTGCCAATTTCTATTGCAGGATTGTTTTGGGATTCTCCCATATTGCATGGGCCCTCAACCAAATAACCATGGGTGGTGGTAAGGAAAAATTTGTGTAGGGCCTATCCAAATATAAAGCGTTCAATGATTCGAATCAACTCTTATTCTCAACCCTAGTTCTTTCATTACCTAACCTGCAAGAACCCTTTGAGATTGATACAGTGATTCAGACTATGTTGTGGATGTTATCATCACTCATAATGAACACTTGTGGCCTATCATAGTGAGACATTATTATATGTCTTCCATAAGTACCCTACTTACAACAAAGAAATTTACTCCATTGTGAAATACTATCGCCAGTTGAGGCATTATATTCTTAGAAAAAAGACATTCTTCCACACTGACCATAAGCCTTTGCATTTCATGCAGACACAAGGAAAATTGAAAAATGACCACCATCACAAGTGGTCCACATATTTGAAAAAGTTCCACCTTAACATCAAGTATAAAACAAAAATTACCAGTCGAGTCATTGATTCCCTCAACCAAACTAAAGTCATGACACTCACCACAGTGCTAGGTTCTTGCAACCACAAGACCTCCATATGGCCCCACCTCTATTAGACAGATATTGACTTCACCAACACCTACCAAATCTTGGGTGCAAACACATCGGTCGCTATTTCCATCCTCAGGACAGGTTGTTGTGCCATCTAGTCCATCTCTACATTCCATCAAGTGAGCAAGCAAAGATGATTTGGGAAACCCACTACAGTTGGGTGGATGGACACTTCGGTGTGGAAAAGATAGTGGCAGCGTTGCAAGGACATTTCTTCTAGATGAAAATTAGGCAAGACTTCATCAATTATATCAAGTCCTGCACTTCCTATGCTACTTCCAAACCAGACAATAAGAAACAAGGCATGTACACTCCTCTACCTACTCCCGAAAGGCCCTGGGAATCCATCTCAATGGACTACATGTAGGGCCTTTCATCCACCAAGAGGGGAAATGACTGTGTTTTTGTGGTCGTTGATATCTTTTCCAAGATGACGATTCTGGCCGCCTGGAAGAAGAGCATCATAGTAGAGGCCACTGCCAATATATTCTTTGAACAATTGTGGGTACACTTTGGGATCTCACAAATGATTATATCAGATCGAGATAGTTAGTTCCTCAGCACATTCTGTTCGAGCCTTTGGTCATTGTTGTACACCAAGCTCACCCATTACACTGCTTTCCTCCCCCAGACGGATGACCAAACCGAGGTCGTCAATTGGATGATCGTGCACATCTTGTGCATGTACAATTCCAAGCACCCCCGCACCTGGGATGAGATTATTTCCTATCTTCATCACAACTACAATAGATCCATACATATCTCAACTTGCCACAACCCCTTTCAGGTGGGGTTTGTATTTCAACCATAGGGTCCCATGGATGTTGCACTACCCCTTAGGGCCACCCATGAAGACTCGTCACATGCTCCAAATGGAGCTGGAAAAGCCACATGGTTCATTAATCATATCCAACACATCCGCCAACAGGTTCAAGATATTTTATAGAATTCCAATGCCAAGTACAAGCAATGCCATGATCAACATCGGGTGCCACACTAGTTTTAGGTGGGAGGCAAAATTTGGTTGCACTTGGAGAAATAATGCGTTACAGGGCCTCATAAGAATCTTCATCCACTCCATTATGGACCTTACACCATTTCCAAGGATATGTATGACAATAATTTCAATCTCAACCTTACCCCCTTCCTCGACTTGCACCTAGTGTTCAATGTGGACCTCCTTCGGTCATATTTTCCACCATTATTGGACACCTCTAGGATAGAAACACAATTGACACTAATAGAGATCAAGCATGACTGCATGGAATAAGCATTCACTGATCATATCATGGATAGACAAGTCAATGGCACTCACCATTAGAGAATCCATATTTATTGGGTTGTCAAAGCAGGGCAACTCCTGCACCAAGTCAAGAGGCTCACTTGGGGCCAAATTCAACAAAAAATTCCTCATATGATGGGGGCACTCAACGCAATGGATATAATTTATACCTAAGGGGGGAGCATTTATCCAAGAGTATCTCGGTGGCCACCCACATTTTCCAACTAGCTCAAAACATTTTTTTGGCAACTTACTATTTTTAGCATTTTTTTGGTTCCTGAACTTCTGGGGCCATTTTGAGGGATTAAACGATGCTTTTTAATGATCTGGCACCTCAACTATAGTCAAAGGCTTTGATTGAGCCCCCTAAATTAAGTGCCTCATCAATACATTTCCAACAAGATATCGTGTGCCCTAAAAAAAATTGTATGCAAAAGTTACAACCCTGTGAAGTTGATGTATGAACTTACCCCAAGGGGGGCCACATGACTTTTGGTGCTTCATATCCTAGGGTTAGGTTTTTGGATGTCTAGGGTTTTGGAATTTATGTTTATTGTAAAAAAATTCCTTCATATCCTCATTGTACTCATCTTCTTGTGAATGATCATAGTTGTCACATATCTTCTTAGAGATAAACTACCACCATTCTAGCAAGCTTGTTTTCAGTCTACATTTTATAGTTTTTAGCATATTTCTTATTTAATAGAAATAAAGTTTTACTATATCTCTGTTATTGTTCATTGTGACTCTGTGTTAATATTATAAATCTGTGGTTTCATTTTTTTCCACTCATAAATCTGGATCATACATGGAGTAAGCACATGAAGAATAGGTGCTTAAAAGGAGAATCACCAAGGACATAGATCTCGGTCATAACTATTGATCATTTGTATATATGACCAAATATTTGTTGCTAAAGTGGATGCTTCACTTGACACATTTAGAAGGAGGATGCAACAATAAATATGGAAAAGTTTCATTCAAAGAACCACGTGTACCATCCACCTTGCACATTTTCTAGGGAAATTGCTATGATGTCATCTAATTAGGCATGTTCTACACAAAACCCATGTCGTAGAATTTTAAATTTTTTTATCATCACTCAATAATATCCGTACGAAAGTCACTATCTAATTTAGTGTTCGAAAATCAATTAAAAAACAAAAAGTTACCATTTATGTTATTTAAATGAAGAGGTGGAATGGTTCATTATTAAAAATACACAATGGTTCAATTTGATACCTATTGGAATACTATATAAACATAAACTTATGGTAAAAGAAAAGTTTCTCTGAGGTCTACATCTGAATATCAAAAGCATGTGAAGAGTCCAAGGAAGAAATATGAAGATACTTATGAAGCGAGGGTGGAAGGGAGGAGTAGGGAAAATTAGTATCCTTTTCAAATTAAATTTTAAATAAAGGGAGTTGGTACTTCCTAGGGTTGGTTCTCTAACACAAGGGAGTTGGTGCTTCCTAGGTTTGGAGCCTTGAAACAAGAGAGTTGGTTCTTTCTAGGCTTGGAACCCTAAAACAAGGGAGTTGGTGCTTCCAATGGTTGGTGCCCTGAAACAAGGCGATTGGTGTCTCCTAGAGTTGGTTATTTAAACTCAATCATTTATATAAAAACTTGTAATTTTTATTTTGAGTTTATATTTATTGATGTATGATGCCAAGATTTATACCCTTGAAGACAAATCGGACCTTAATAACCTCACAGTAGATGAACTACATGGGATCCTCACAACGTATGAGATGAGAACATGGAAAGAGACACCAACAGAAGGAGAAACATATTTCAAAATATCAAAATAAAAAAGGAATCATAAGCATATGTATAATGAAGACTTGTTAGGAATATCAGATGTAGAAGTGGCCAACTGATCCGGATTTTATGAGCAGAATGAAATGAATACAGATTATTAACAGGTGCTTAACAAAAAATAACAGAGATACAGTAAAACTGGTTTTCTATTCAATAACAAAATAAGTTGAAATTGCAAAATGCAACGGAAACAAGCTTGCTGGAATGGTGGCGGCTTATCTCTGAGAAGAGATGTGACGGCAGCACGCATTTGCAAGAAGAAGGTTACAATGAGGCTCTGGATGCATTTTTACAATAATAAAGAATGTCAAAAACCCTATACATCCAAAAACCTAACCCTAGGAGATGAAACGCCAAAAGTCATGTGGGGCCCGTTTGGGTAAGCTAGTACATCAACTTCCAGGGGTCATAACTTTTGCATACGATCTCCGTTTTAGGCGTGTGATAGCCCGTTAGAAAGGTATTTCCAAGGAGATTCATTTTGGTGGCTCAATTATTCCTTCATATATCATTCAGGATCTCGATACCAAAAAACCTTCATTTAGGCCCTCAAAATGGCCCCGGAAGTAAAAACAGCTAAAAATAGTAAATTGCCAAAAATGTCAGAAAACTGTTTTGAGCCAGTTGGAAAAGGTGGGTGGCCACCGATATCCATATATATCACCAACTATATAAATAAACTCCAAAAAGGATATGGAAAATATAAAGGAAAGTTACCCTTCAAATGTTTCAACTGTGGCAGAATTAGACACTTTTCTAACAAATGTCCCTATCCCAAGTATGAGGATAGTGATGATGAAGAAGCCTACAACTAGAAAGACCCTAAAAGGAATAAATACTAATACAAGAAGAAATTTATAAGAAAAATAAAAACCTCTACTCCAAAGAAGACTTTAGCTCTTCATACGTGAGTGAGGATGATGGAGAGATTTTGTGTGTGGGAATGAAAAATAATGAAGAAAATTATGAAGATGAACCTGAGAAGTAAACCTTGAAGAAGAATTTATCAGTGCACTTGAATAACTAAGGAAGTATAAAAAGAAGAATAAATCTTTAAGAGAACAATTGTCAGATTATGAAGAAGCAAAAAAGTAAAGATAAAGAGAAGTGTCAAAGAACATCAAAGAAGCAGGGAAATTCATTAATTATTTGAGCAATAAACTCCATGAAGCTAAAAGAATTGAATAATTCATTTTAAAAAAAACTCAGTGATAGGAAACAAGACTATGAAAATCTAGAGGCTGAAATTGTCCTACTAAAAAGAGAAATTGAAAAAGAAAAGAAGTAATCAAGATTTGAAAACAATTCAAAAATTTGGAAAAATATTCTTAACAATCAACCAAGCAATAAGACAGGGTTGGGCTATGATCAAATAATTTTAACAAAGGATCTAAATTTACTTATCAATAAATTAACAAAAATCCAAAAATTTATGAAACAACTCTTCAAATCTCCTCTAGAAAAAAAGAAAGAAAGATAAGAATTGATTTTAAAAAACTAAAATTTTTACTCCCCTCATAAAAGAATGAATACAGAAGGAACACAATTACAAGAAAAACTCCTCCAAAGAGGCATCAAAATATCTTCCTTGGCTATTGTTTCTCTTGCAATAATTTTGTACATAAGGCAATACACTGTAAAGCTTATGGAAGATACAATATTAGAAATGTCCAAAGGTATAAGAACAATAAGAAAAATAAGAACAATATAGAGAAAATAAACTATAACTCTTTCTCTCCTTTACAAAACTTCATTGTTGAATGCCAAAGATGGAAAAATTATGATCATATAACCAATAAATGCAGGATGTCCACAAAGACAAATATCCTCAATTATAAGGACAAGAAAGAATGGAAAAGAAAATATGAAGTACAAAACAAGGAAGATGAAGAAAATATTGCACACGAAATTGATGAAGTTGAGAATAGAAAAATGATGGGTGAAGTTTCTAATAAGGAATGTGAAAATCAGAGTTTTTCATATAAAGTGGATCAATCTCAAGAAAGGAGAATTCCTAAAAGAGAATATGACACAAGTGTAGTTCTTGATGATGTCCTACAAATTAATAGTTCATTAGCCAATGAAAAGAATATGCAAAAAAAAGATTCTAAATAAAACAATGAAGAATTTTTTATTACACAAAACAATGATAATGATGATGAATCTTCAATAACATACCAACCAAAAGAATTGAGCGATGACGATATCGTAAGTCTTCCAATGCTATTTTGATAATATACTAAATTTTCCCTCAATAGAAAATACAAACAAAAGAACAAAAGGAGGATTCAGGGAAGACTTAATGTTGTTCCTGGTAATTAACTCATGAGTATTAAAGAATAGAGGAATGTTACTCTCGTTGTCCCCGGGATGAGGTAAATCATAAATGTGGCAGAGAAAATTTCATCATTTTTTGTATACTTAAAACCTGAAGTCAACAAGAGAAAGGAAAGGGAAAGGAGTGTCCAGTATGATTTAGAGTACACAATGTTGCAAAGTGTTACAGATGATACTAAAGTGTGGTATGATCCAAACCCAATGAGGTATTCCCAAAAGAATGAGAATTTTATGAGGAGGATTCTTACAACCAACAACAAAAAATTATTTAGCAAAGATCATGGTTTGAATAATTACAGGATAACAACATTAATATCATATCTACTTCTATCTGAGCAGAAATATGAGCATGAGAAATATTTGTATGTGAATAAGTTAGATATGATTGTATGGGAACTGAACGATATCACTATTTGAGACAAAAAAAAATGAAGAGGCTCTTGGGCTATAAATGAGTGAATAGTTGACTACTTTCATGGAAAATTAGGAGAAGTCTGGAAACAAATGAAGGTAATTCTTGAGCATTATTTGTATAATATTGGAACACTCTTAAAGGAAGCTAAGGGAAAACATAATTAAATGATATATAACACATCATTGAAAGTATCCTGGATAGAAAATATTATGGATTAATACTTATGGCAGACTAAAACATGTGTCTAGTATTTGAGGCAGCAATACAGTAGTAGATGAAAATTTAATCTTATTTCTAAGGGACATAAGTTAAAGTTCATCTCTGCAGAGTCAAAGGACTGTGCGTGAGTCACAAAATTTTAAGTGAAGATGAATGTTTTGTGGAACAAGTTATTAGATTAGTTTATGAGAAGGAGAGACATGTCCTTATATTTTTTAAATTACACATGCTTCATAAAAAAGGGAGCACATGGATAGGGGGAACATCACATCAGGGGGAGCATCACCCTAGGAGGAGCAAGGGAACATCCATTTTTGTAATTGTTTTCAAAGGGGGAGAATGATTAGTAAAATACAGTTAAGATTAAAAATGGGTTTTACTTTTATTCCATCAATTCCAAAGGGGGCGAATGTTGGACATGGTAGTATGGTGTTGGCATTGATGTCAAAGAAGGAAAATATGATCAATGTTGGACATGGTATTATGGTGTTGGCATTGATGTCAAGAATATAAATAGGGTATTTTCATTAATAAAGAATATGTCTTTGAGATCCTAAAGCTCAGGAGAGATAGTGTATTAGGTTTCACGAAATCGAAGCGTGCAATGTTAAGACATTTGGAAAGGTTAAAGGAAAGATCAAGAAAATGAGCAGCTTAAGGAAGTTCTTTTAGGATCGAATTCCAAAAAGATGAACTGTAGAAAGACCTTCAGAACTGTTAGTAAACTATGTTACAGTTGGGAGATATGAAAATCGTCGATCGATGACCGAAGGCATAGATCAAAGATCGTGGCTCAGTTGGAATCCAAGTGTAAATCCAAAGGAATATCAGAGGAATCAAATCTCTGAAGGAAATTTATCTTAGGTCAATAAGGAGGATAAATGAGAGCTGTCAGATCTAATTGATAAATTTTGGGTATAACCAGAGCCGTAAGATCGAACCATTAAAACCTTATCCATTTGACTAGGTTGATGAGTTTTGTGGTCGTTCAAAATTGACCATTCTGGGGATAAATTAGTTTGAAACAGGTGGAATCCCTGAAGACTAAAACCACGAATTAATGTAGGCTGTCGATCAAATTCTGGTAGAACTTTATAAAGGTTCATGACTCTGGAACTTCACCACTTCGATGACTATTGAAGATAAGGTAGAGGTACAAAGCTATGATGTGTCGAAGCCCCTAATTCCCTCCAACCATTAGGATCAAGGAGGAACTTCCGGAGGTATTTCTTTTTGATAGAAGTCACACTTGTCAAATTTGGCGTACAGTTTGTGTTTCCTCAACGCTTGCAGAACTATTCTTAAGTGTTCATCATGTTCCTCTTTCGTTTTTGAATAGACCAAAATATCGTCGATAAATACTACCATGAACTTGTCTAAGTATTGACTGAATATATTGTTCATCAAACACATAAACGTGGCTGGTGCGTTAGTGAGTCCAAAAGGTATGACTATGAATTCGTAGTGTCCATATCCTGTTCGAAAAGTTTTTTTGCTTATGTCTTCATCTTTTATCCTAACTTGATGATAACTGAATCGTAAATCCAACTTTGAAAAGATCTTGGCCCCACCTACTTTATCGAACAGATCATTTATTCTTGGTAAGGGGTATTTTTTCTTAACAGTCATTTTGTTCAGTTTTCTATAATCAATACATAGTCTTAGAGTACCATCTTTCTTTTTCACAAAGAGGACTAGTGCCCCCCATGGTGAAACACTTGGTCTGATATACTCTTTGTCCAAAAATTATTGTAATTGTATTTTTAATTCTGTCACTTCTGGTAGACTCATTCGGTAAGGTGCCTTTGAGATAGGGGTTGAACCTGGTAGTAGGTCTATGGAGAAGTCTATTTCCCTTCTAGGAGTCAATTCTGGTATCTCATCCACAAACATGTCTCTAAAGTCACATAGGACAGCAAAGTCTTCTAGTTTTTGTTATCATCTTTTTCTAGTAGATTCGTTACTTGGATGGCATAAACTTGACATCGCTTTCTCATACATTTCTTGAGTTGCATTGTTGAAACTTGTATGAATGATGCTGGTTTTGGTATACCTTGGGTTGTTCTAACAGTGCCAAATTCGTCCTTATAGTTAAGTATCTTTGTATAGCAATCTAGTACTGCTTTGTGTTGTTCCAACCAATCCATCATGATAATCATATCATAAGATCCTAGTGGTAGGATGTCCATATTGGTCCTTATATTTTGACCATCTAAGTTGAACTCAAAATCTGGAACAAAGTCAACTACTTTCCTTTTAGTACCAGTCGCTAATTGTATAAGCCATGATTTTGCGTGCTTCAGTTTCTTAAGTTTGTTTGACTCTACCACATTAGGTGTAATATAAATTAACGTAGCTCCAGGGTCAATTAAAACAAAAACTTGAGTGTCATTAATTTTACCTTCGACTTCTACCACCAAGGACCGGTGGTCAACTTGTCGACCATCTATGGATGCATTTATCCGATGTAGGCTTCTGCCCACGTCTCCCACTGTCGAGGCTTCTTGTAGATTATGAACAACAATTATGTTTGCTGAAATCAAACGTTGATAGTTCCTCCTTAGATGAGTCTCTCCACATTCTCAACACTTTAGTGGCTCGCGGGAGTTATCCCCAGACTTCTTCATTTGCAGGTTTACTAGTTTACCACTGCTCTGCGTATTCGGGTGACTGAAGTGAGTATCTTTTCATGGAAAACTTTTTACTGCATTCTGATAAGGAGCTAGCTGGTATCCCTTCTTCCGCTGGTTCATTCGATCTTGCTTCTTATCCCTCCAGGATTTGGGAAACTCTACCCACTACTTATATTGATCATAGCACATTTGTGCTTTCCGGAATACCTCACTCAAGGATTTGGGGTTGTCAAACTCAATTATGTCCCTGTAGGACTGTGGTAAGCATCTTAAAAAATGTTGGATTTTTACCTTATCCTCTCAGATGTATGGTATGAACCTTAATAGTTCCAGAAATTTGTTTATAAGGTCCTCCATTGTCATTTGTCCAAGTCGTAACTCGTAAAATTATTTCGTCTTCCTTTCATAATAATTTTCAGAAAGGTATTGTTTCTTGAAATACTTCTTAAAGTAAGACCATTCCAACTGTTTCTCCTTCAGGCCCTTGGCCAATTTCAGATCTTGCCACCATATACTGGCCTTCCCTTTCAGATTGTAGATGGCCATCCTGACCTTCATGTTGCTGGAATAGTTGTAGATTTGGAAGTACTTTTTGATGTCCAACAACCATGCTTCTGCTTCTTCTCCTGTCCTAGATTCTCCATCAAAGATAGTTGGTTTAATCTTTTTAAATTATCCTTCAAGGTGGTCTACTTGTTTTCTTTTTCTGTCTGTTATAGTTCTATCTTCAGCTGGAGGTGTTCCTTCAGACGAACTATCTCCTTTTTTCTGTTTCTGGTCATGAGTTCTTGGAGACTCTCTTGTTGACTTCTTCGTTGTTATTATTGTCTTTTGGGATTTTCTTGGTCACTATACTGCGCAGCAGGACTTCGTTTATCTCTTGTTGTTCATGCTATGCCTTCTTCAATTTTTCATTGTCTGCTTTAAAAATCTGTAGTTCAAGAATAAGATTCCTCATTGTTTCCAACACTTCCGTGGGTGAGCTTCCATCACTGTTCTGCCTTGCATCTCTAGGAGGTCCTTGCTGCGGGTTTTCTTCCATCTTGTTTTCTGCATTCTCCTGAGCTGCCATAATTAATCACCAAAACAGAAAAGATCTTTATGTTTGTAACCAAAAGATTTATTAGTTTTTTTTTGTATATAAAACCGAATATCTATTAATCAACTAAAGTGGTCCTGTTCAGGCCCAGTGTTGTAACTTTTTTCTCTGATGCCATATGTAATAAACCTCAATTTCATCATAATTTATTTATTTATTTATTTATTTTGTGAGAGAATTATGCTCTGAGGCTATATGATAGATTTTAAACCTTAACATTTAAACCGTGATACCATGTGCGTTCAGTTTCTCTTTCCACAGTCTAGTGTTACTCTTCCATACTCATTTAAATTATACTTATTATAGTAAATGGTTACAAGTTAATACTTTGTGGTAATGTGAATTAGACATGGGTCTAATACTTAGGTTTCCAGCCCATTGAATTCACATCCAAATTCATAATGCGTACAAGCCTAAACTTCATAACACCGAAAACTATAGAGACACAAGGAAGGGGTTGAAATAATTATTTAAGTGTTAGACCTGTTGGTTTTACTATTGATAAAAGTGCCCCGAATTGGAGGGTTACTTGTAATTCAAACTGTTGTCTGAAAACTCAAACCCAATAACTAATAGATGGAAGCGGACTTTGAAGTGGCAGTTGATCGAATTCTTTCCCCACTTAAATGACTCCAACCACCGGCGTTAACTGAACTAGTCGAAAGGGTTTGTGAACTTGTCCTCTGAAAAATATTAAATGTGTCTTGGATATAATGACAACCGAATTTAAATCTCTGTTCAACCATTAATGGTAGTGGAGGTAGCGGGATTCATCCTGTACCCTCACCCAACCTGGACACTCCACCTCACTATTGTCACATGGTAGATCTACTCAATGTTCCCATCAGATTCAATAGGCTCGGGGTTTGTGTATTAGGTTAACCGCCATGACTCATTTTGCTCTTGCTGCAAAGTCTTCTCTGAGTTTATCCTACTGCATCTCCACTTCACTGTACGCTGGCATGGTAGCTTGGAATGTCTCTCATATTTCCCGTCCAGTAAGGGTTTATCCTAACGAAATAATTACTTTTGTTTACTGTATATTTTTTATGTCTTTCTCGGCCTCTATTCCGATATTATCCTATTTCATGCCCATCGGTTCTTCTTTGTCCCCTCCTACATTCGTCGTTCCTTCGTTGCCAGTCCAAGATTATATTTCTTCGGAAGGAAATCGTATGTTTGACTGTGTTAGGGCCTTACATTCATCTGTGTGTCAATCCAATTATTTCAATAAAAACTGGAACCTCTCTCGTAGTTATTTTTGTCCGGATTGTGAAAAGAAAAAGAGGGTTCACTGATCCCTATTTCCCCAATACTCTTCGACAACTCATAAGACTGTGTTTAAAGATGTTCGAGTTAGGTTTTTGCGTGGCCCCTTGATCCTTCCGAGCGTCTTAAAAGGCATGCACATTTGGGGTTTCAGCATTGTATTGACTATGTGTTTCTTTTAATTTATTTGCAGAGTGTTAGAAAGAACATTGGTCCTGTTCTGTTGTTTCTTTAAATTACTGTAATACGGTTCTGGTATTTTAAATTTATTATGCACACTTCTCAGTTTAAAGTACTCGTATAATGGCTCTTTTATTCCAATAATGTTTCAGTGATTCGTTGATTCTTACGCTAATGATGGGCCCTTATTGGTTTTCCGAAGGGTACCCATCAGGGAGACTCGGCCTCCTCTCCTCTTCCAGGTCTAGAGAATTTTGTGGCTCCTAGCGATGGTGAAGGGTGTCATCTCCCTCCACTTAATTTAAGTATCACTTTGGCATACTCCTTTTCCCAAGGTTACTTGTTTTCTTTCGTTTATTTTATTTGTTTTTCTTGTTATTCAAATCTAAGGGGTATTCTTTGCAATTTTTGTGCAGGGTTTCGACTATGCGAGGATATGTGTATAAGGATCCCACCCCTTCAATAGGTACTCGAGTTCCATTTTATTCCTGTCGGATAGGCTTAGAAAGTTGAAGACGGAAGAATTTAGTTATGGAACCATTTCTGTAAATGGATTCGCTGTGTGTTAGTTTCAACTACGTTACCCCTTCTCATAGTCGAATTCAGAGGATCAGTTCTAAATTTTGTATGATTATTGAAGATCAAATCCATTTCTTACTATAGTTTATATTAAGAATTATTCGAAGGAAGAATATGTTAGATTTCTTTTGTGTAATGGATTGTTTTCTCGACATTTATGAAATGAAAAGAGTTTAAGTATGGTATTTTATTTCCATCTCTTGTAGCTTTCTTCCAATTCGTTTGGCAATCGTAGATCTTTGGCATAACTATACGAGTGTTGATAATAAAAATCCTATGTTTTTCTCTTGTGATATTTCATTTTGGATCTATAGTAGTTCAGACTGATTTTTATTCTGTGATATAATCCGAGTGTACTCCAATTTTCTGTAACTAAAGTCCCTATTTACGAATGAGAGAAAGTCTGAATTAATCGTTTTCTTGTCAAATCGGCATAGCTGGGATCTACGCCTTCTATGTTAAGAAAAAATGAAGTTTATCATTGTAATGCGGTTATGGTGTTGTATTTTGATTCTAGCATATTCATTTCATAAATATATGTTACTAATTGTAAGCCATATAATATTTATTAAATGGACACTTGCATATGTATCCCTCGATGTAGTCGTAAGGTTATTTGGTACTACGTAAACCATATATAGTTGTTTGTCTTTAAATCTGTACAATTAACATAAAACCTCTTATATTTGTCTGGTTTTACTATAAATGTTTGCATAGGCTTGAAAGTCTATTATAGGAGTAAACCCCTATTTAAAATTCATACGACTCACGATGATCTCATAACCGATAGAGGTATTACTAGAACTTAAAGTTTTGGAAGTTGCGAGATGAATTTGATTGTTTCGGCAGAAAAAATTAGATCTATCCTAGGCTCGACTAAGACACAGTAATTTGTAAATTCGTTCACTGCCAGAGTTAATTCTATTTCTATTACAGACAATAGGTGTTGTTTATAAATCTGTACATTTGTATATGGGACCTGCAATGGCAATGGTTCACCCTTATAGTAGTAATATAAGTGTATCTCTTTAATAGAATATATGACTATCCAATATATACATACATAACCCATATTAATACAATTGTACTTATAGCATATAATGAATTGTAATCACATATACATATATATACGAGTTGTTATGTAATGTATATATAGACTATTCAATTCCTAAGTATTCATTTATTCTTTTAAGTTCAAATGTACGTAAGCAGTTCTTCCAAGAATACTTTTAACTTTTGACTGTAACTTCAGATAGATGAACATATATCATCCATGGAAATTATTCAACTTAACACCAACAAATGCATAATATCAGATATCTAAATTTTTTCAAAAATAAAGGAGCAAGAATTTAACATATCTGAATCAAACTCTCGGGAAGACAAAGGGAACAACCACATTCCTCCCAACCGTAGAATAGGGCAACCAAAACTACTTGCCCAATTCACCTCCTAGCCTAACCATGAACCCATGAGGGCGAACTTGGAAACTCCTCTTCAGCAATGTCCTTCAATTCTGGTAGATCCTTCTTGCCTCACACTCATTCAGTGTTCATAACAACAAGGAAAACCAATCAGTCTCTTTTCTCAGCATACTTGGCAGTGTCCTGCCTCCTCACATATGCTTATTTATCAATTTGCCTAAGTCCTTTCTCCCTCCCCTGGGAATTTTCGAAGCTTTCTAAATCCCTGATTTTCAGGGGCTGCCAATGGCCAAATCACTGATTTTCCACTTGTAAAAATCATACTAGGGGTAGTTCCAACATTTTCCCCACTCGTGGAGTCATGGTTAGCTAAATTTAACATGGTTGTTCCATTTGTCCTCCTGCAATCAATATAAAATATTTTGTTTTCATACAAGTGTCATAGTCAAATAGTTAGTTGAGTCAACACAGGTCTCGGACCAATAGTCATAATAATTAATTACAATTATCAAATTCGAAATTCGGAATTTCCATAAATGGCAAAAATTTTGCAAATTTGAATTTACTAAAAACAGAATAAATTTCCAGCAAATTTTAAATTTCAAATATTTTAATTTTTGGGGATGTCACATTTCTTTTCCTAGAACATTTTAGACAAAAGAAGTTTTGGAATCCTCATACGACATATCGATATCAAGTTATTTGTACCATACATATTTTGTATTCTATTTTTTTTTTACTTTTCAAGTTACGTGATGTGGAAGTTATGAATTTTAACTAGTCCTAAGACTAGTCTCAAAGGTGTTATGTGTCAATCATATATGGTTTTAGAAATATCCAAATTGAGTGCTATCGGTCATATTGAAAAAAGTATAGACCATAGTATTTCAAACCAAAATTTTATAATTATATATGAAAATTTGAGAATGTGGCAATCTGTACAAGTTCACTCTCCCTAAAGGGCCAAAATAAACAAGTTTTGAGAAAGTTACCATTAATTTATCTTGGGACATTAGAATTTACTCAAATCTGTGACATTGTATAGAAGACATATGAGGCTACCATACATTGAAATTTCAAACTTAGAGATGCAAAAATTTTAGAGTTATATGAGGTATTAGGTTGGCCTACAAAATAGTCTCCAAATCAAGGTTTTAAAAAGGTATGTCAAATTGGAGCGTGGATACGTTTTTATTGGAATATCTATTTAAATTGATTCAAAAGGTGTAATAAAGAGAAAATAAATGACAAATCTAATAAAATATTATTTTTGTCTCACATTGTAAGAGATGAAAGAAAAACTTCTACACCTACTAAACCTTCAGAGAACACATCCATGACTTCTAAAAAATGTGAAGAATTAGAGAACTAGGTGTCCTAATTGAAGAACCAATATAATGACATGGTTATATAATGTCTTGAAAATTATTGATTTGACACATTTTTAAGAAATACTTAGGGAAGTTGAAGATAAAATTGAAAATTCGATGGATCAAAACATGGAAAACATGATGGATCAAAAGATGAAAGATGGAGATAAAGTGGAAAGTTTGAGGGATCAAAAGTCGAACAATTAAAAAATTCCATGGAATCCATGATATTACATACCCTAGATTAGAGGTTCCTTGAAAGTGATACTATGACCCATGAAAATAATGAGAATAATGAGAAAAAATTTATTGAACCCCCTGTCAAATATGGGGAATATTATAAAACATGTGTAAAACAAAAAATTTGATTCCTAGAACCATGATCATTCATCACTCCAAGATCCACATCATTGAGGGTTCAACTCAGGACCAAGGAACTAATTATTTCCCAATATTGATACGAGGAAGTTTTATGGTAAACATCCTATAGCATAGATATTTCATATGGATCAATTATTTCATTTACACAAAGTGAAAACTTTACCAAAGGTGACTCTTGCATCCTTTTGTTTAGAAACTAATCAATTTTTCTAGTTCCAATGCCTTTGTGAACTAAAAAATAATTCTATTGTCTCTAGGTCCATATTTATAGATGAACTGACAACACATTATAGGACTATTAAGAGAAACATAGTATTTGTTCAATTGATAAATATTAGGAAAAGAGGTCCAAATAATTAGCACATCTAACAATTTCAAATGTTGAGTAACGTAGTAAAGAACATGTTAGAGGACAATTTGTTAGATCTATTTATGTGTATTTTAAAGGAGAGGATTCAATATTAGGTGCAACTCTTGGAACTTAAATTGGTGGAGCATGCTTTCAGTGTGTCAAGGAACGTTGAAAGTAAAATTATGGCTACCAGAAGGGAAACCATTAACAATTATAGAGAGAACCATGTTCTCTATCCTAATGTCACTCAACCTATAATGTGGATACCTCAACAAATGGATAAAACAAGAGTAAATGAACTATGTTTCATTTGTGACAAAAAATATAGTAAGGGGCATAAGTGAGGTGAGACACAATTATTCTACATATATTGTGAATAGGAATAAGATCAAGAACTAGAATTATCACAATATATAGAACTACAAGAGACTACTCCAACCATATCTTTTCATGCATTGGTCAACATAAGCACTCCTTAAACTATTAATAAAGAAGGATATATCAAAAATAAAAGGTTAACAATGTTGTATGATTATGGTAGTACCATAACTTCACTAATTGAAAATTAGACAAACTTCTTGATTACTTTATATATTCAGCACGAGAGTTTCAAGCAATGATTGTATATAGAGGTATCATAAATTATTCAATGAAGTAATATAGTATTAATGTCATTATGGGGGAGTATTTATTGGATATTCCAATGATTGCAATCCAAATGGGTGGTGTTTGTGTTGTATTACTATTCCAGTGGTTATAATCACTGGTAACATTGGCTCTTAATTTTCAAGAACATTTCATGATATATTCCTTGGAATAAAGGAAATGAAGTATCCAAGAGAAACCCTCTAAATTTATTATCTCTAAAATCATGACAAAATTGTTAAGAAAGGGACAACATGGTGTAATTTCACTGTTGTTATCACTAGATGTCCAAACATATAGACCTAATGTTCCCTTGGATTTCCAAGAATTTATCATTAATAATTCTAAGGTACTTAGAAAGATGCCTAAAGTTCTTCCACCTACTCAATATTATAACCATTCTATTCATTTTCAATTGGGAAGTGTACCACCTAAAATGAAACCTTACAGGTACCAATATGCACAAAAAAGAGATTGAGTATATGTTTCAATAAATGATAGAGGATGACATTATTTAACCAAGCCAGACAACTTTATCTTCACCAATGGTGACAGGCAAAATGAAAGTCTGATGGCATATGTGTCCAAACTATACAAAGCTCAACAAGATGACCATTAAAGATAAGTTTCATATTCATTTCATTAATAAATTATTATATGAATTGCATGGATCAATTTTATCTACCAAGTTGGATCTCCATTATTGATATCATCAAGGAATAATGAGGCAAGAAGACATCCCAAAAACTATATGTGTCCAAATTATAGAGAGCTCAACAAGATGACTATTAAAGATAAGTTTCTTATTCATTTCATTAATGAATTATTAGATGAATCGTGCGGAACAAATTTATTTACCAAGTTGAATCCTTGTTCTTGATATGATGAAGGCATAGTGAGGGAAGAAGACATCCCCAAAAAATTCTTTAGAACACATATCATCAAAGAATAATGAGGCAAGAAGACATCCCCAAAACATGATTTAGAACACACAAATATCATTATTATATTTTGGTTTTGATGTTTATCTTGAATGCACCTTCCACATATCAAATCTTGATGAATTTTATTTTCAATCCCTTCCCGTAAAACATTTTGTTAGTGTTTCTTGATGATATACTAATCTACAACAAATATGTTGGAAATGGGGATATGGTGTTGGAATTGATGTCAAAAAAGGCCAATATGATCAATGTTGGACATGGTATTATGGTGTTGTCATTGATGTCAAGAAGATAAATATGGAATTGTCATTAAGAAAGAATATGCCATTGAGATCCTAGAGATCAAGAGAGATAGTGTATTAGGTTGCACAGAATTAGAGTGCGTAGCGTTAAGACCTTTGGAAAGGTCGAAAGAAATCTCAGTAAGAGGAGCACCTTACGGAAGTTCTATTGGGATCGAATTCCCAATAGATCAACTATAGAAACACCTTCATAACTATGGGGAACTCCGTTACTGTCAGGAGATATGACAACTGTCGATCGCTAACCAAAGGAAGAGATCAATGATCGTGGTTCAATTGGAATCCAAGTGTCAAGACAAAGGAGTCTGAGAGGAATCGAACCTTTGAAGGACATTTATCTTAGGTCAATAAATATTCGGGAGAAGAAAAATAAATGAGAGTTGTCATATCTAGTTGAGAAATTTTGGGTATAGCCAGATCCATCAGATCGAGCCATTAAAACCTTATCCATTTGACTGGGTTGATGAGTTATGTGATAATTCAGCGTTCAACATTCTGGGGATAAATGAGTTTGAAATGGGTGAAATCACCAAAGGAAAAAACCACAAATTAACGTAGGCCATCAATCAAAGTCTAGCAAAAATTTATAAACGTAGAGGACTCCATAACTTCACCACCTTGATAACTATTGAAGATAAGGAAATGGTACGAAGCTACGAAGTTCTAAAGCTCTGAATTCCTACCAACCATTGGGATAAAGGAATACATTAGAGTGAATTATCGACCTTTCGATCGAGTATAGTGGAAGGAAATGGTAAGCCGTAAATTCCCATAGTCTTGGAGTGTCAAAGGCCCAAAATCCAGCCAACTGTCAGATTAAGGAGGAAATTTCATGGAATTCTTGACCTTATGATCGAGTATAGTTGAAGGACAGGGCAAGCCACAATATCCCGAAGTCCTGAAATAATGAAATCACACATATTGTCGATCTAATATTCGTTTGGGACTTTTCTCAACCATTAGATATGGTAGTGGAAGGATTGTGAAAGCACTTCGACAGGTATAAATCTGGGGTGGTTTAATTACTTTAGAGTTGTAATATCCTAGAGGCCCGAAGTGTTGAATCCCCGAAATAAATAAACACCATCCATCTCAACACTTGATTAAATCATAGTCGTTGGATTAAGCCAGTGGAAGGATAATGTAAGGGGGAGTTGTCAACCGACATGAAACAATCAACATTACTTGGATAAAAATATCGTAAAGGAAGTGATATATTTAGATCTATGGATAACTACTTTCAATTGGGATTTAGAACTGGATAGGTATTAGATTCGATAGATGAGATCTTCACCCTATGGGAAAATGTTGGTATAAATAATCAGAGAGTTAAGAAGGCTAAACCATTGATATGTGGCACAGGACAGGTCCTAACATAAAAAAAATCTTGATGATATGACTATAACACCTTGGATATCAATACAAGGAGTGAAGGATGATAAAATTATCATAAGTATATTATCACATGTTAGGTTGGGAGAAATGTCAATGGAATAAATGTGTGATGAATTTAAAAAGTAAGTTTGTTGAGTTATTTTTATTTATGTTAGGACAAGATAATTAATTTGTTCATTTTAATATTAGTTTAACATTATTTTTGTTTTATTTAGTCACAAGGTGTATATGAAAATACAAGAGGAAATGGTCAATATATTGAATGAAGAAAGTTGGGATGATGTTAAACTCAACTATCCAGATTCAAGCTCTTCAGCAATATTGAAACATCTTTTTGTTGCATTCAAAAAGGTATGTTGATTCATTACATTCATATTATTCCTTTGTAAGTTAATTTATTTATATTTTAATAGTTATAAATATATAACTATATGTTTGTTTGTTTCATTAAAGATGGCAAAGAAGAATGCAGATGGAGTACCTGAAATTTTCAAAAGTTTTATTCAAAAATCCAAGTTTGAAAGAGAAAGAAGGAGACGTGTTCAAAATGTTCAACTTGATGAAACCCTTGATCACTAAACTTGGAATGGGATCGACACTATTAAATATAAAGTGATATTAGGTGATTGTGAAAAACTTGCAAGTATTTTCCTAAAAAAATGCACTCCCTAGTTATTGCGGATATCCCTAATGGTTATAATATCCTAAACATTGAATATGATACTGAGCCATATACTTACTAAGCTTTGAGTAAAGTGGTTATGGGATTTATATAAGTTACAACATAACCATTTTGGAGATTCCTAGTATTTCATTGAGACACACAACAAGGATTAGTACAATCAAGTTTCAAGGGGAAAGAAAAGACAAGGCGGCAGTTTATTTGGTAAGATATTGAAAGTGTATGTTTAGCAATTAATATTATAAAATATTTTTATTAATTCACAAATTAATTGAATTTTCACTTATTTATGTTACAGGAACAAGCCAAATATTCAGAGCTCCAAGAAAGAATCATTTAAACATGATTTTGAGAGTATACATCTTGCAACCTGGACAGAACATGATTCTTATAATTCTATTCTTGCCAATGCAAATGATGGAGAGACTCCTAGTAGTATATTGATATAGAATGTTGTGGTTAGAAAGCTAACATATGAGGAAAAAGATTTGAAAGGAGATATGGTTAACATTTATCAAAAACCACAAGCATTAATTAATTATCTTATAGATAAATTTCAAATGAAGGAGATTGGGTTTTGGATTTGTTCTCTGGTTCAGGTAATAATTATGATATAATATTTATGAAAGATAACCCTTATTACAGATCAGCACAATAATAAATATCAAGCACTTCCAATCACTTATCACATAGCATTAGCCAATATCTAGCATTCAATCATCTTTAAGCACTAAGCAACAACATTAAATGCATTTATCATATATTATGACAACAACACTAAGTAGATAAACACATAAACAACATCGCACAAAGCATATCAAAACACAAGAGACCATGTACATAACGATGTTATAGTATTTGTATATAGATTT